>JAVYIG010001840.1:0-277500 GCA_035222895.1 Strongylocentrotus droebachiensis
TTTTCCTTCCTTCTCTCTTTTTTTTAGCGGGGACGGGGGGGGGGGGTGGGAGGCTAGGACCTTTTGCCCCCCCCCCCCACCCCCCTGCCCCGATCAACAACTTGTTGGCGGGAAAATTGCAACTGATATCCCCCTTCTTTTCTTTTCTTCTTCCTCTTTTGTCCTTCCCTTTATCTCCTCTTTTTCTATTTTCTTTCCCTTTCCTTCCTTCTCTTTTATTTTTTGATAAGGGGGGGGGGGGGGTGGGGGAGGCAACAGCCTGGGAGGCAAGTCCTTTTGCCCCCCCCCCCCCCCGATCTCCTTCTTCCCTCTTTTCTTTTCTTCTTCCTCTTCTTTTTTCCCCCCTTTCTCTCCGCTTTCCCTTTCCCTTCTTTTCCTTCTCTCTCTCTCCTTTTTTTTTTTTTGCGGGGGGGGGGGGGGGCAAGGCCCACTCGCCCCCCCCCCCCTGGATCCGCGCCTGCTCCAGTCTCGTGGGTATTCGGTCTCGTGGACCTTCGGACTCATGGAATTAGACCATTTAAACCTGGAAGTTTAGTAATACGCATCGGTCTAACCCAACTTTGGCAGACCGTGCATAATCAAAGGAGAAGCATGTCCCACATCTTTTAAGAGCAAGCTGTTTATTGTTTGTCAAAATTTCTGTTCAATAAATTGCTTGAGAAAAATGCCGTGGTACTTAAACATCTCAGTCTGTAACTTAAATTTGTTGGGTTAAGTAATGGCGAAGCGTGGGTCAACCCTTTGGCACTAGAACGATCGGGGGCAGCAGCCTTAGCCGGAAAATGAAACGCGAAATTTACGATGGGGCGTTGGGCATCCTTACACTTAACAAAATTAAGAGCTTCTCTTTTCCCTCGGATTTAACGGAAATTATTCATCAAAAGCACTAATCATTATGAATATCTGTCCTTTATAATATCGTCTGACATAATATTTATTAAATATTGCTGGTAAACTTCCTCAATTGTCTGTTTTAAATGAACTGTCCGGATACACAACCTGTCCGGACACAAAACGTCTTGGTAAACAGGGCTATCAATTAGGGGATGGTGTCGGAGGTACCTGGTCCTGGCGTCTTCTTTAATTTTCCTTTTCCCCTTCTTCTTTTCCCTTTCCCTGTTATCTCTCTTTTTCTTGCTTTTCATTTATATCAAGATTCGTTGAGGGAGGAGTGCACCCAACCCCTGTGCCCCTGTAGATACCCACAGAAATAGCCCTTTCTTGTGCTTTAGCTACTGTGCTTTTGGTAATAAACTATTTGCTGTTGTTCTCTGGCGCGCACTGCATAGCTTCACGGAAAGTTTCGTTGACTGCATGGGGGATTCTATTTACCACGCACAAAAGAAGAATACCGCTAGAAAGTGCGTTTCCATTGCCTTTTATTTTATTCAAGGTGAAAACCTACAAAGACGTGACTGCAAGCAAGTAGACCATTAAAAAAAAATCTCTGACTGTGTGGAAGGGGTGTCAATAAGGCCTCATCCTCCATGACGAATTGAAGGTGTACTTGTCCTAGAAAACAGAGAGAACTTATATCACATCGAACCAAATGAAAAGAACAATATTGTTTACAGTGTATCTGTAATCAATTCTTCAACCTGTGCTACTCTGTGCCTGTCACCAGCATTACCCTTTTATCTCTTATTTCCCTGCCCCATTAGCCATGTATTTTTTTTTATTTCTATTTTTTTAGTAAAAAAAAAACAATTTTTTTTTCAGGCGAATAATTCGTACTGAAGTGAGCTGTTGACTGAAGGTTGACCTAACCACAAAAGTGGTATTTTCAAGCACTAGAATGACCTTTTATTTATTAGGAATATTCTTACACACCAATTCAAGTGATAATAATTGGTCTCACGTTGTGGAATTTGAAGTACATGTATTATATCAGTGGGTTATAACCATGCACAGAAGGTACCCCCCCCCCCTCCCCCTCCATGAGTAGATCATGTGAAACCTACCCAACATTGAACATTTCAATTAACATATAACATTAAAGATGATTATAATTGTGGTCTTTCTCGCCCGGGGCATACTTGTGGCTAGAAAATAAATCATTTGCTCGATCTGTAACCGAGAATACTAATTCTTCACAGTTTCGCGAATGTCTAATTTAGTACTGAAATATTGTGTCGTTTCTAACTTGTCGAAAACCTGTCTGTTTGGAATGGGTTGCGATATAAATGGTCAGTTAGTATGGCCAGTTACAGGGGCGTACGCAGGGGGGGGGGTTAGGGGTTAACCCCCCCCCCTTTGGTATTTTTATGTGTGTAAACCTCCCTAAAAAAAAAAAAAAAACCCTTCGTTTTTTTTTTTTTTTTTTTTTTTTAATTATTAAAAAAAAAATATATATATGCCCATGGCTAACCTAAAAAAGGTGACCTTACCCCCCCCCCCCAACGAAGAAAAATGTCAAATTTTCAAATTCAAGACCAAAAAAAAAAGTGTCCGCTTACCCCCCAGCTAGCGCTGGGAAAAAAACTTCAGTGTCGTCGTTAAATGACTTTTTATATTCAGCATTTTACACTCGTTGATTATAAAAAGCATGAATCCAATTGTTCACTGTTAATTGATTTCGCGCTTTGCACATTCAATTTGTATGGCCCCATAGAACTAACGAAATCTAGTGTAATACATTGTGGAAGGATCTGGACCATGACAATTATGATTAATGGCTTGTATCCATTTAATCAAAAACATTATTGTATGCTGTATCTTCACTGCTTATCTTTGAGAAGCATGCTCTCGTGATTCCAATACATATTGCGTGTCATTCATACCCACCCCTGCTGGAAAGAACACACTCATTCACACTCATTCACAGTGTGAATCACACAATGTGCTCCACAATGTTAAATTGGGGCGTTTTCACACTGTGGTCGATTCGTTTCACACTGTGGTTCACAGTGTGGATAATCGGAAAAGGAAAGTACACACTCTACACATTCATTCACAGAGTGAACTGTGATTTCACACTGTGATTCACACTGTGAATGAGTGTGAATGAGTGTGTTCTTTCCAGCAGGGACTATCTAAAAGCAATAGTTTGAGTAATCCCCAGGGAACGGAGCGTGTGCACTATCATGTGTGGATCAGCAATTGAATCGCTTAGAAACGTATTATTAAGCGCTTTACAAATATTACTGTTATGATTATTGTTATTTTTAAATGTGTGCGTAAGTGTGAATTGAAACCTTTGAGTGGTTGCCGAACACTGACCTGGTATCTGGTAAACACCCTATACCACAAGAATATAGGACACATATATGCATCCAATTGTTAAACCAGCATTGTATAAAAAGTTTTCACAAAGCATGGTTTTAGGTTGTCCACGAGAAGGAAGGACACGTATGTATCCAATTGTTTATTCAGCAGTGTATAAAGAATTTACACAAAGAATAGTTTTGACCTTCGTCAAAAAGACAAAAATCTTTCCGCAGGGTTTTTTTTTCTTCTGGAAAGATCCGTTATAGGCCTATAGAATGTATGTACATCTGGCATATGTATGTAAAACAGTATACATGTATATATATCGTGTCATGTGTTCATGGACCAAGTTCATTTAAATAATATGAAATTCTAAATGGAATGAATCCGAACTTTGAATTTATCACGAAAACACGAAAATGGCGAATCTGAGGAATAATCTCCCTCGTATGCGAGTTTTACATATATTAAGCCTTATATATTTCCTTGGTAATACCCACATGAGAAAGATAACAATGCTATTACTTTTACAACTACTACTACACTTCTTCTATCAATAATATTTCTACTTCTTCTTCTACTACTACTGCTTTTATTTCTTATTACTGTATGGTATGGTACGGTCTATTTTATTTATTCACGGTTAAAAACATAATACAAATGTGCCCGCATTCAGCAAAAGCTGTTTTTCAGCGAGACCGTGATTACATATAACAGAATATAAACAATGAAAATACAATTTACAAACAAATATGCAAGTTATAATAAGTGAACATATTTACAGAAATTTAAGTACAAAATAGAATCATAGTGATAAGGTGAGGGGGGGGGATTTAAAAAAATAAAAATAAAAATAATTATCTACGAGTTGAAAGAAGTGAGCAAATATCTTGTATTTTACTAATCTCAATGTTGTAAGATTTAAAAACATTTATGATATCGTTGGGTAGGGTATTAAACAGTTTTGATGTATGGTATAATGGACTATGTTGAAGAAAATTTGTGTGAGGTCTTGGAAGGGGGATTTGTGAATTTGCATAACGGAACATATAGCCTACATTAGTATTAAATTGGATCAATGACGATAAAACAGGTGGACCAAGATTATGTAACAACTTAAATACAGTAACTGTATGGCCTTATGTCATTGTAAAGACATCAATTTCGCTATTCCTATATCACAAGTTTGTTCTCTCATTAATTGTTTTCATAACCGGTTTGTAAATACGAATAATTCATATAAAAAATATCACATTTCCTATTGAATTTAATCTAAGAATAACGGACTATTATTTTGGGCAAATGTGACAAGGTTCCCCTGCGTGATGCATCAGTCATGTAAACAGGCAATGTCAATGACCGTTTATCCCCATTAAATTCAATGAATATGCTTGGGTTGTATAGTACGTAATTTTCATATTCGATATTCAAATTGCATAAGGTTGAGTTTTGAAATTTGTTGCGGTCGAGTAGAATGTAAATAATAGAGAAGGATATACAAAATAATTGGTTGGCATGTCGTGGTCGAGTGGATACGTCGCCGGACTGTCGATCGCAAGGTCCGCGGTTCGAGTCCCGCCGCGGCACTAATGTCCTTTGGCAAGACATTGATCTACATTTGCCACACTCAACCCAGGTGATGTAAATGGGTACCTGGCAGGAGTTAATTCCTTGAAATGCTGGAGCGCTGTATAAACGGCTGCTAGGCTAAAGCCGGTGTAATCATAAATGTGCCTCGGAATAGAATTATCTAGATAGATGGCGCTATAGAAATGCCGCTTATTATTATTATTATTATTTTCTTCTCTAAATCGAACAGGACGTGAGTGATGTCAAGCCTATCGTCGGTGACATCGAGCTACAGGACATCCATGACCCTGACAAAGGTTTGAAAACTTTCAGTCAGCCAGACGATGGCGATACAAGCACCATCGGAGATGAAATGTTCCACCCAGAAGCTAAAACGAAAAGTACGAGGGCTAAAACCGTGCTTAAGGTCTTTATTGCGGTAACAGTCGTTGCCGTTATCTTGATCGCAATCATCTGCCTTGTCATCTTTGCTGGTAAGTCATGCTTTGCATTCCACAGTCCTCACAAAGTGTTGTAACGTAGCGAAATAACAAGGAATCTTTAGTTTTGATTTAACCTTTTGCACCATCTCGACTGAATTTAAAGCCCCACTGTACTACTTGTAGCCACTTGCTCCCTCTATATAGAAAAAAGCCTAATCGGTGACCATTGGTCCCCCATGATCCTCTTTTTCTTATGTTAATTGAGAGCTTAGTTGATGAGATAGCCACCTGTCAGTGACCACCTTGGGTGGTCTAATCCCTCCTAGCCAAACTAGTACAGACGGCCTTTAAGATTTATTTTTTAGTTCACGCTATTTCAAATCCAGATGAGTCATAACCCCCGCGTAGCGCTTTTGAAGGCCCTTTAATCATATTGTTATCCGGCCTAGGGGCTAGTGAGCACTAATTTTATTTTTTTTTTAACTCCCGAAAATTAGAAAATCGCGCCGGCCGATAATTTGCTCAGTGGGAGGGGGGGGGGGGGCGGAGTGAGCACTAATTTTTTTTGGGGGCCCTCGAAAATTTGAAAAATCGCACCCCCCCCCCCATCTTCAGCGCCAGGGGAGGGGGGGGGGCCATCTCCAAAAGAAGGTAAAATTACACCTTTTTTCCCCAGGGGAGGCCCCCCCCCCTGGATCCGCCACTGATCCGGCCTTAGCTGAATTACCATGATTGTGATTATTTATTAAGCATTCGAGTAATATTTACCGACCGGGTACCCATTTACTTCACCTGGTGGACAGTTCCAAATGACTGTATGATCTTTCTAAAAGATATTAGCGGACCATGAGCTTCATAGTCTGGTGACCTAGACCGCAACACCTTGGGCTCTTGTTGACAATTTTCTTTCATGTTTTTACTGTGTCCTCAACATGATCACAGGTCCAAAAATAACAGGAACGACAACAAAGGCACCAACAAAAGCGACGCCAACAAAAGCGACGCCAACAGGTAAATATTGTATTCTATAACAGAACAAATACATGTGTATGTGAACAATCATTTGCAGTGGTGGCATAAAGACACCCCCCCCCCTCCTTTACACACACACACACACTCACACACACATACCTCCTCTCTTTCAGCGAACTCATGTATAACAATATATGGAAGTAATGTATATTGTTCGTTTAATAATCGGAAAAAACAACTAATAATTGCCCATTTTTGCTACCCCCCCCCCCCCCCTATCCCTTTCCCGTTCACCACTCACACAGACAGAATGACTAATTTTCTCTTCTAAATCGGAGAAAATGAGCCCCAAATTATTTAATGCCCCTGTTTGCAGCCTCTTCAAACGAAATATTGAATGCTGTCATTGATTATTAAGGACAATCATTCTCGGCGGTTTTCCCCTTCCTTGTTCAACTTTTATTATAGTTAGCTAACCGTTGCATAAGACGTAAAATGTCATTGAAATTTCCGTAACAATAGTTCTTGACGGGAATATAACGAATTGCGGAGACTGTTTTAAAATGACAGAAAAACTCCAACACTCGGCAGTTTTAATTTCAAAATCTAGCGCTAAAGTATTTCGTAAAATTATGCTGCTCAATCATTTCTATCCGCTAAATAGATTGTATTAATTTTTATTATTTGTCTGTTCCTTCCTAGGCATCGTTCCAACTGTCATTCCTGGAGTAGTGGTCGGTAAGTTCATGCCATATTTCCAGCTTAAAGCCCCACTGTCCTACTTGTAGCTACTTGCTCCCTCTATATAGAAAACTTCCCCAATCGGTGCCTGTTGGTCCCCCATGATCCTCTTTTTCGTATGTTAGTTGATAGCTGAGTTAATGAGATAGCCACCTGTCAGTGACCTCGCTGTGTGGTCTAATCCCTTCTGGCCCAGTATTATTGACGGTCTTTAAAGTGTACCAATCACCTAAATATACAGCTATAATGTATAAAGATCAACCTCGAATAATCTTAAGCCAGCATTCTAAGGGCTAACGGATGAGGAGTATATATGACGAAAATAAGGAATAACATAATACTGCTCTCACAGAGCCCACTCTAAACAGGGGGCGTCGAGCAGTCTACCCATAAGTCACTTTTATGTTGATGAGAGTGTCTTTAAACTTGCAAAATCTCTTGAAAGGAGTAATGTTTGAAAATCACTTTATTGATGTACATCAATATTCTGTTTATAAACATAATATGCATCAAATCAATGTTCTGTTTGGAAATATATATATCATATAAAATCAATTTACAATGCAGTGTTTATAGCAAAACAGAAAGAAAATTATATACATGGAACTACATGCATATGGAAGAAAATATTTTCTTTGGGATAATTGGTAAACTTCTTGATTAAAAAAACACATGGATACAAAAGGGGTAAAATAATCAGATACTTCAAATTGGCAATGTTCTTTTTCTAAGTTATCGATATTTTCCAAAAGAATCAGATGAACAGAGATTGAGAAGTAGTAACCAAAAAAAGCAACTTTGTATAGGAAACTATGATTTTGAATAAGTCAGTTATGTTATTATTATTATTATTATTTTTTTATTTTTTTATTTTTTTTTTTTGGGGGGGGGGGGTATTAATACTTGTTTCCATCACAACTTTCTGACGTAGATTCAATACATATTTTTCTCCATTTTCCATGTAATCTGGGTTGGCTAATTATCTTTTAACAAAGCAGCAACAAATAGCATACTTTTAGTTTTTACGTACTTAATACTTCAATAAACGTTTCTTCTTATTTCTGTCATTCACATAGTATACATCTATGCATTTTCAACTGATGAAATAACAAGCAGGGCAGTATAAGCTTATGATAAAACTTTCCCGAGAATACTATATACTTGACAAATAATGAGATAGAATTATGTTTAACATTTTCAATTCTGCAGGTGATGTGGATATTGAATTGTCTGCTACACTGGACGGAGTTACATTCATCCCCGCGTTCAATGACCAGTCATCGCCGGAATACATGGCTTTTGCTAGCACCGCAGAAACTCAGGTAAAATATCAAACGAAATAGGAGTTAAAAGACCAAAAATACGGTCCATAAAATGTTATCATCAATACAAATTCTGTGATCTGTAACAAAAATGGCAAAAGCAATACTTGTATGATAACAAAATAGAATTCCAGTTTTATTTTTTACCTTTTACCATCTTTTATATTGACAGTCACCTTGGCATACTTTTTGGTAATTTGATAATATATCTATTCTTGTCTTCAAAAGGGTGCAGTATTTTTCCATTCGCAATAACATGCAATATAGTATGAAATAAAAAGACATAATGTTCAAACAACCAATAGCAACAAAAAAAAACAAACAAAAAAACAATAGGGATTTTACCATAAGATTCTTTTACGAAAGGGATCGTTATTTTTCGTGATCAATGTCTTTTGAATATAATTTTTGGAATAATGGTACTTCGAATTCATGAACCTTCTAAAAATGAAACGTCATGCCTCACCTTAATACACTGTAAATATGCTCACTGAACCACGTAGCAGCGGATATGGTTATTAACAGAGTGCGACGTATTGATGAGATGTGAATTAATCAAGGAAATGGGGAGAAATATGAAAAATGGGGAAAAAAATAAATTTCTTTTTGGACCACATATAAAGAATTTTGAGTAGAATTTTTTTGTCGAGCGATCAGTGTTTTGACTGGTGTTTTGTTACAATTCTTTTTTCTCGGACTATACTTTCTTAACATTTTCCTGCTCTTATTTCATGATACATGCATTGATCCTTTCATTACCCATACTCTAAGTGTGTGTGTGTATACACGAATATTCTATAAACTAGACTTGATGGGGGGGGGGGGGGTGGGGGGAGTTGCAGATTAGATTTACAAATAATAATTTAAAATCACAATTGAATGAATTGTTTTCCTTTCAGATGATGAACGGTTTACAGAATGATGATCAGCTCGGTAGATTCGTTACAAATGTAACTGTGACTGGATTGAGGTATTTATATTCATCTTGTATTTATTATTCATGTCCCTTATGAATAAGTATGTCTAAATTTAAATACAAATGTCATTTGTTGATAGATCAATTGATGATATCTTATTTACAATATCTAGTGTAATAATTGTGCTAAATAAAATTCGGAATACAGAGATCGAGATTGCAAGGTTTGCGGTGAGCTCAAGATAGTGACTGCACCCAGTGCCATGAAAAGCTTTATGATATCATTATTAGATAGAGGTGTCGTGGACGAGTAGATATTTTGGAACAGTTTTATGTTTAGTTACAGCAGTAGCAGTTACAAATAATGGGGATGTGATCATAGTCATCTAAAAAATCTTCGTTATTTGTGCAATACTTTTATTTTTGCGGATAAGCATTTATGCTTTGAAAAAGTCGTTTTACTTTTTCTATTTAAATCTTCTTTTCCTCCTCCATATTATTTCTATTTCTTATTCATATTCAGTAATTGATATGATTCTTTCTTCTTCTTCTTGTTGTCTTTCTTCTTGTCCTTCTTGTTTTCATTATTAGTATTATTATTATTATTATTATTAGAGTAGTAGTAGTAGTAGTAGTAGTAGTAGCAGCAGCAGCAGTAGTAGTAGTAGTAGTAGTGGAAGTGGTACTACTACTACTACTACTACTACTACTACTACTACTACTTCCAATACATGTATCATTATCATTATTCTCCTTCTCCTTCTAGTCCAGGGAGTGTCGTTGTAGATGCACAAATCATGGTCTCAGGTGATATTGCAACGTCTTTATTTACGGATACTGATCCAGACACCACATCAGCCGAAGACCTTCAACTGTTATTAGCGAATCAGGTGTCTGCTGCCACCAACGAAGCTGTCATGACATCTCTTTCCAATAATGCTGAACTTGGGTCTTCAGATGTAACCGTTGAAGTAAACAAGGGTAATATTTGTTTTCTTCTAATCATTTCTATTTTAGTTTACAGGTACTATCTCCCATTTGCAGACCAAAAATGAAAAGGTTAAATTCCAACAGTGTAGACTTGTTTATTTGTAAATTTGTAAATTAGCGAATTGGTAAATTTCATTACTTATTCATAATACTGGCTGTTACTTGTTTATCACTGTTAATAATTATGATCCTCGTATATTTTCGATAAATTACCACGTAATACATGTACATCAATGACAACCAGATTGTCGGTATTTATTTCGCTCATGATAATACATCAATGCAACACAGTCCTCTTTTTGGAGGGAGCAGCAAAATGGAGTCATTCCAAGAAAACAGTTTTGAATTATTAAAAATAAAAACAATCTTTTTTTCTGTTTACAGTGGGTGTTCCGATAAACGTCAATGGCGTGGATCTACCAGATAATATAATGCCAGGTGTGTATCATATCGTGTTCTATATTTGTTAATCTGTCTGCCTTTAAAATGTCTTTAATGGGATCTTTTTAAATCTTGAAAAATTACGTTAATATAATGCCAATGTTACAGGGCGAATAGGTTGGGCTAATTTTGTCCTATGATTGGATATTTACTTTATGAAGTTACCTAATGAACGGTAAACAACATTGGTTGGGTAGGTGGTATTTGGCAAATCTATGTTGAGCAATTAATGGTGTCTAACAATTGAATTATTTTCTACCAACCCTGTACTGTAGTTACCGATGAAACAATTTTGCCCAACTAGTGTCTACACATAATGATGAGAATTAGGTGAATTTCTTATTGGGTAAATTTGTTGTTTGTTAAAAGTTTGGTATTTTCTCTTTATCGATCACTGGAAAAATCATGCAAAATCTGTAACCTATATTGTTGGTCGGACACATAATTGCCCTCATGTTGGGTAAAAATTAGTCATTTTTTGACAAACATTTTTTTAGAGTACGCAATGCCTCTGTGCGTGTGCGTGTGCGCATGTGTGTGTATGTTTATGTGTATGCGTGTGGGGTGTTTGGGTGCACAGTAGGGTGCATGGGAGGGTACCGAGGACACACACTTTCACTTTGACAACCACTCGAAAAATAAGGACGTTCGTCCTCGGTTCTATGACCCTGTAAACTGATTTAAAATGTGTGGGTATGTATAATGTGCGTGTGTTTGTGTTTCTGCATAACCTACCTTAACACCTTAATTTGCGACGTCTACTAAAAATCTTTGATAATATCAATTTGCAATATCTCAACTTATAACTTTACGTTTGAATTTTTTATGAATCCAGACTAGGTTTAGCCTAAGGTCAAATCTAATCAGCAACTCAATTCATATCATATCTTTAAAATTGCTGGGAAAATCAAATTACTAGTAGTATAGAAAATGAGTGTGGTCCCAGTGATGCAGTCAACTATCCTGCAGCCCCGCCCCTCTTTGAAATCATATCGGGGAATCCCCTGTAATTTGCTGCGCCCTAGCTCGTACACGTGCGCTATATATGCGATCTGTGGTGGGGTGGCGCTCCTGTACCGTTACGTTGCAGTACACGTACGAATACTACGTTATATCTCGAGAGCTCTAGGGTGCATACTCTTTGAATTCGCATTCTCAGCTGCATTTGATGACGGCCTTGTGAGTAAAACAAATAATTGTTATATGTGGTTTCACATGCCCTTTTTTCGTATATCATATGAGTGCATGTGGGGGTTGCTTTCTATCGTTTTCTTGTCAGCTTACGTGTAATTCAAATTGGCATGCTATAATGCTACCCACCAACCTATCTCCAGGGAGCTCCGACGGGGCTCCTACGGGGCTCCGACGCCGTAGCCTTTCGTCTGCGTCGGAGCTCGATCCCATCGAGTTACCATCAACCACTCCTACAATGCATGAACTTGAAGTCTAACCATACTATGCTAACCGTAAACAGGATTGCCATATAAGAGGAACAAATAACGACACTAGTTCAGCTAGCTAGAAGCCTATCAACAATTTTACCTGTAACTCCAGCGTGGAGATACCCCACTAAAACAAACCCAAAATGAAGAAAATATTCATCAACTGTTTAAATAAAGATCATGAGTTAAAAGTCATTATGTTTATTACCTGTTTCGTGTCAATTTTCTTGTTATTTTGGGAGTATTTTTTGGAAAAATGTTGATATTAGTATACACTTTTTCACAGGTTTCATGGCAAACAGCTACACAATACAAGTGCATAAGATAAGATAAGATAGGATTTTATTCGTCTTTCTTTCAAATGACATACAGAGCATAACATTGGATCATAACACATTTACAAAGCAAAATAACAAATTATGATAATGATAAAAAACATAGCTAACTAAAAGAAAGACGAGGAGAACCTGGTAAAAGCAGAGCTTGTAATTATTAGGGTCCCCTCTGAGCCGGATAAAACATGATGAATAGATATTTGTGACTACCTAAGAATACAATAGGGAAAAGGGGGTATAACAAAACAAGAAGTGTACACACACAACAACAACAACAACAAAAAGAGAGACTAGACTAGACAAGACGGGAGAAAAGAGAAAATATGAGAAATAATAGAAGAATACAGCACATCGACAATAGGCACAGCACACAACGGGCACAAGACAACAGGGGGAGGGAATAAGAGGTTGACAATCTGATGGTGGGTTGCGGGCGAGCGGGCGCTTGTCACTATGAACATGATGGACAAACAAAGAGGACAAATAATACAGTTCCTCAGGTAGACAAAGGAACATCCCTTCGCTGCTATTATGTAAAATATGTAGAACAGGTGAATATGCATGTGACACCTGTTCTACACATTTTTACATAATAGCAGTGAAGGGATGTTCTTTGTCTGAGGAACTGTATATTTTGTCCTCTTTCTTTGTCCGTCATGTTCATAGTGTGTGTGAAGTTATCTACCGTAATGAGGAACTGAGACATTACGGTTGATAACTTCACACAGGCACCTTTACACCTTATTTCAAAAATCTTTGATAATATTAATCTGCATCTCCAAACATCTCATCAAATTTTTATATAATGTTTTTTTTTCCCCATCAGGAGAGCCTTGTGACGAAGGATTGTTTCGCTGCAATGACGGTACATGCATTGATGAATCGCTTAGGTGTGATTACATCGATCACTGTGACATGGGAGAGGATGAGCTCAACTGTGGTAAGTTACAACCGGCCCTTAGCCACTATGACACCAAAAATAAAACACACCAATGTGGCGTTCATTAAGTATACATAAATATACAAAAGAACCACCCCCCCCCCCCCTATAGAACTCCTTCAATTTTCTGACTATAAAGGCACTATCTGACATCTATTGCTTCCTTCTTTCATGTTTTTCAGATTAATTTAGGATATTGAAATAGGCGTGAACCTCTATTTCTCGAGTATGAGGACCCCCCCCCCCCCCTCTTTTTTATAAATAACATGGGAAAGTAAATTAGATAGAAATGGTTGCTTGTCTTCCCTCTAGACATTTATGCAAATGTTGAAGAAATGTCTCAATTGGTAATCGAACATGGGTCCCTAGCTTAGAACGCCTTTTGCATTGAGGCCACAGAGATGTGTAGTGTCATGATTGTGTGACACCAGATTCAATTGATCGACGGATTGAAAAATCTTTGACCTTTCTTAATTAATTCCTTTGTCATGCGCAGGTGAGTTATTAAAAAATGGCAGGCCGCATGCCTCAGCTGAATCCTCACGAATGCTGCATGCATGCATAAGTTAGGAATTATAATCTATGGCCCAAATTCACAAAGCAAGTTTGCCGACAAACCTATGTTTATGTGCGTCATATGACGCGTTTCAAACCAAGGTTTGTACCGGTTTGTCACCAAACCTGTGCGTCATATGACGTGTTTTGACGCGTTACAAACCAAGGTTTGTATGAATTCGGGCCAATGAGTTAGAATGATTAAAAACAATGGTAAGGACATGATAAATACAACGTCTATACCTCCTGTCAAATATGTAGATATAGGTATATATACATATATATATATGCTTTCAAACATAAACTATGTGACCATTTATTTTATGTTTTCACTTCGCAGGTGCCTGTACGAGTAGACAGTACATGTGCGGGAATGGCAAATGTATACCAGACTACTTTGTATGTAACTTCTACTTTGATTGTCCGGACTTGGATGATGAGGTCGGCTGTGGAAAAGAAGAGATAGGTAAGATGTCACAAACTACAGTTAACTACTAAATTATTCATCCCCCTTTTAAATTTGATGCTTTTTTTGTGTGTTTCTCGTGACTCAAGAATGAAAGGTGGATTGGTTGAATCAGGGCCTTTAATTGTTGAATACTTTTAGATGTAAGTTTTTTTCCACATACTTAAAAAAGGGAAAAGCGTAAGGGTATAAATAGATGAGTTGTTAACCGTTTATACCCACAATCTCACATGGTCCTCGAAGTTTAAAAAATGTTACATTTACACAACCTATAACAAATTTGTTCACACCAAAATTCTTTATTACTGAACTTTCGAAGAACCCTTGTGTGTCACCCATTAATAATAATAATAATGACGGTATAGACATTTCTATAGAGTGGTGAAGTGTGACGTCATCAAAATTCTATTTTTAGAATATCTCAATTTTTTCTTCATTCTCCGAAAGATTGCCTATGGGAACTCAGTGTTATATGCTCTGGCTCCTAATGGTTAGGAGCCACAGCATATAACATTGAGTTCCTATAGGAAATATATTCATTCAGATGGTCATATATATCAGCCAATACTTAACATATTCCATTGGTTTTCAACATTTGGACATTATTTTTGATGCTCTTTCGGAAAATGAAGAAAAAATTGAGAAATTCCAAAAATAGATTTTTATGACGTCACAGCTGACAGCTTCGGTACTCTATAGCGCCGTCTATCTAGAAATTCTATTCTGAGATGCATTAATTATTACCCTGACTTTAGCCTAGCTGCCATTACAGCGCTCTAGCATTTCAATGAATTGATTCATGCCAGGTACCCATTTACATCACCTGGGCTGAGTGTGGCAAAGGAAGACTAATGCCTGACCAAAGGTCATTGTATGTGCGAACATGGCAATGACGTATTACGTAACCCGAACATGATATCTACGAGACACATTTAAAATGCCCTTGAGCTGACTTTCCGAAACAAAGCATTTCAAAATAAATCTTTTTATCATCTCTTTCATGTAATAATGCTATAATATTGTTCTTCCCATTCTTGAAGAATTATTCCGAAATATAAAATGATACAAATCATTTACAAGTTTTTTTGATGCAGATTTGATGCAGGATGTCCTCAAAAAATACATCAAACGGTTGCGTTTAATCAATTACAACTTTGATATTAATGTAATAACTTTCTTATCTTTCATCGGATGATCGTTAAACGTCCATTGATGAACCACTCTCGTCTCTCGGGTTATGCTTTGGTACCCGACAGAGCTTTCATTTCAAACATGTCTGATGGTGTATATTGATAATTCCAAAATGAAAGATTTGTACCAATGAACTGAAAGTATCACTGGCTGTTAAGTAATTATGCAAAGCTACATTTTCCAGTGGAAAAGATGTAGATTTAAAAAAAAGCATGATGTTTGAATATGAAGAAATAATGACAATCTGTTGGGGTCTTTAGTTTTATCGTGATCATCTCGTAATCAAATTTAATATTTTCAGAAATATTCTAAAAGCGGACGAAATCAGTCAAAATCTAGCTCATTTGAATTAAGCCTTCACTCGATGTATAATTCAATGGCAGCCATGCTAAAGCTGCGGCGTTATAAAAATGGATCTTCAGGTGTGGCAATTGTCCAGACATGACCTCTATTAAAAACACCACTATTATCATTATTATCATTACTGTTATTATCATTATCATATGGTAATCATTATTATTATTTATTTTTAATCCTTTTTGCGTTTCTACCTGACAGAAAACATTGTCCTCGTTGAAGGAACGTCGACGTTGGTTAGCACTCCAACATATCCTAACCCATACCCTGCACACGTCAACAGTTACTGGGCTGTCACCACGGAAAACCCAAACCATATTATCCAACTCAACTTTCTTGATTTCGACCTGAGCCTCTCGTCGTGGCTGAACTTCGCAAATGGAACTGAAAATGCCCTGCCAATAATTGATATTGCGTATTATTACTACCGCTTCGATGTTAGTACAATGCACGCAATTCAAACCAATGCGGCGTTGATGTTTTTCTATGCCGGACCTTTTCCCGGAGGCCGTGGCTTTCAAGTCGAGTTGAATGCTGTAGAGCCATCTTGTAAGTCAGTAGTATGTTATTCGGGGGGGGGGGGTGATCCAACCCCAAGCCCTGCCAAGTCCTCCTCCCGTCCCCTCCCTCATCCACAAAATTGCGAGGCTTGTATTCCTACATGTTGGGATTTTAATCACTAAAATAGAATGTGAATATTTTCTGTTCCATTTCTTTTGTAATGCTTTATATTATCATGTTTTTAAAAAAGGTTATGAGAATCTACTTGCGATTCGAGAAAAATGGGAAAAAAGATTGTGAAGGGAAGAGTTCAAAATGGGGAAAGGGAACCTGTAAAGAAAAAATAAGACCCTTTCCAAATGATAGAGAATAGTTTTTTTTTTAATTTTCTACATTATCACAATATCTCATATTTTCAAGAGACAACCAGATTGCCCTCGACTTGAACTTTGGTGATATTTGAAAAACCTTGTTCACTTTTAACGAAATTAGGAATTACTGATTATAGACCGAAAATCAAAATTCCAAATGTTACCGTTGTAGTTTAATCAGCCAATGTGATGCACGTGTTAGGCTTTGTTCAAATATAACGCGGCAAAACCCCAGCATTTTTATTTTTATTTTTTATTTGTTACTGATGATGTAAAGTGCCTCACCATTCTGTATATCTTATAAAACAGGCCTTAGTGAATAAGCCCTGAACCTTTAATGTACAGTTACTATTCATTTACACGTTTTAAAAAAAACGCAGTGGCTTTCTTTCAGTGGTATACTTAAAGGCATTAGGCGCTGTATAAAACCGGAATATTATATTATTATGTCGTCACATATTTTAACCTATGGTATTTTGCAATATAAAGTCCTTAAAGGGAATACAAAGTTTTGGGAAATTTTAAAAATTGGATGGATAGTATTTCTTTACAATTTTGATATATTTTGGATGCCCGTGTGCATGTATTATAAGCACTAGAAAATTTAGCTAGTAAAACACTTCTGCTTTCGAGACATTGAATAATACAAAATTTACCGGTGCTCCCGGTAAATTTCAAATATTTCAAATAGCGCCTAAGGCCATATTTCATGGTAGCTGCGACCATGAAAATATCAGAGTATGCGGTTCTGATATATAATCACCAAACGTGAATAGCAAATCGGTCGATTGTAGTCAAGAAACATTGTTTTAAAGCTAAAGTAATATCAGTCTTGAGAGGGCGCTATACAACATAAAGAGTTTTCCTATTTACAATTTCATCACTTTAGACTCGATTTCAACCGCGACAACGATCATATTGTAAACTCGCATATGCTTCCAATGTGTTCATTTGAACCGAATTCATGACCCCATACCCAAACTTTGTATCACCTTTAAAGATACTATGTCCCTTTTATTTGCAGCCAACATCAAATTCTGTAGAACTTTGCAGGAATTATGAATATGTCACGTTTACTTGCTAGACTTCCTTGTCAGACACTATTGAGTGACTGACTGGCTTTTTCCATCTTTGGTAATAACATACATAAAATGAGCTGTAAAAGGTATGAGCATTTGTCTACATCTATAACCCACTTCTTGTAATGGCCAAAATTAAACTGATTGAATCTTTGTGCAAAATAAAAAGTACAACCATTCGGTACAATGGTCTGAAAAATCAGACTGTTACTTACTGGCTCTATAGCTCCTAAGTTGATTCGACAACTAATAGTCGTTATTTTCCCACTTAAAGACATTTTCAACCCCCCCCCCTTTTTTTTAGGGAAGTTCTAAATTAGTATTGTCTCTCAAATGCCGTTGGAATAAATTTAACCTTTTCATTTTTGTGGCCTGCAAATGGGACATAGTACCTTTAACGCTTCATATCTGAACAAGTCTTTATTATGCCCGATTCTTTCAATAGCACACACGCCGCTTCCCTGTCCTCTAGGGCAATACCAATGCCCCAGCGATGGGAAATGTATCCCCAGCTACTGGGTATGTGATGGTTTCTGGTTGGATTGTGTGGACGGCGCAGACGAGGACGAAGGCTTTTGTGCAAGTCAACCTCCTCCAGGTATGTAACAATTAATTTAATTGAACTCAATTCACTTTCGATTCGTTATTCTTTAAGCTCCACCGTACGTGTAGCTACTTGATGTCTCTATATAGAAACAATGCCTAAGCGGTGCCCGTTGGTCCCCCATGATCCCTTTTTTCTTATGTTAATTGAGAGCTGATTTGATGAGATAACCAGTGGCGTACGCAGGATTTTGTTAAAGGGGGGGGGGGGGGGTTAACATTTTTAAATCGAGCTGAAAATTTTGCAACGCCTCGATCTTTGGTCCCAAAAATTTCGCAACGACTCAGCCAGCCGCTGAATAACCAGGGGGGGGGGGTCACCCTTTGGTACAAAAAAATGAGGGGGGGGGGGGGGTTCAACACTCAACCCCCCCCCCCTCCCCCCCCCCCACTGCGTACGCGCCTGGAGATAACCACCTGTCAGTGTCCTTGCAGGGAGGTCTTTACCCCCCCCCCCCTGGCCAAACTAGTGTAGATGGGCTTTAAAAAAGGGGGGCAAAAGTCCAAAGCTTATTATTGTCATATGAACAGTAAAATACAAGAACATGTGAAATAAGGTTGAATGTAGTGATAACTAAAACAAAGAACATGACTTTAAAAATATAATGGTAAACAGCAGTTATTATATTGAATTCAGTTTTTACCAAATGAATGGTACAGTGGATGCCAAGGAAGAACCGAATGGCACTGAGGCCGTCAGATCGGGAAATGTTGGTGTTCAAAGAATTAAAATCCATCGTGAAGAGGTACTTCACGTCGTACTGTACTGTCGGACTGTACTGTCGGACTGTCCATTTACATTTTACTTCTTAAATCATATACAGTGAAACTGTTCCATCCAATTAAATTAAATCGCGGTCTATTAAAAAGAGACTGGAAGTCACAGACCGAATTAGTACATGTTTTTAAAGTACAATTAAACTGCAATATCTATACAGATTGAAAAAATAAGAAAACATCTAAAATAGAATGAAAAAGTAACATAAACAGATGACTTCTGAAAATTGGTAACAATTGTAAAAGAAGATAACATTGATAAAAATTAAAGAAAATATAAAATACCGCTGTTAAAACAGTGAGGTGAGATTATAGTCTCACCTCCCTGGTTAAAAGCACTATCATAGTATACACTTACCACACAGCCTTCAATAAAAAAAAGTATTGCACGATGATAAAAAGGTTAATGGGCCAAGGCAAAGTGAGAGAGATATGAAGAAAAAGACTGATGAATTTTATCTGAAACAGATGAGAAAAGTACACCGTACACAATAGATAGAAAAGAAGATTTTGGAGTACCGGTATTACTAGTCTGTAAATGCCACCTTTTCTATTTCCCTTGAAAAGTCTTTCTCAATATTGGATAGCATATGTGTCTCAATGAAAATAAATGTGTACTAAAAGAACAAAATTAATCTGGATGGTAAGAACGTACGTCTCATATCTAAACTTTACTGGGAGCAGACAGCTGCCATCAAAATTAACAATGAAATTACAGGTAACACACAAATCAAAAGAGGAGTACGTCAGGGATGCGTAATGTCCCCATCTCTGTTCAACTTGTGCACAGAGTTGGTATTCAGGGAAATTTCAGGAAAAGCCTCTTAGAGGATGTATTGGAGGGAAGAGAGGAAGGAACTAGACCGAGACGGAGACCCAGAATCAACTGGGAAGAGAACTGGAGTGGACTAAAACTGCAAGAGTGCACCAGAATGGCAGAAGATAGAGTGAAATGGAGAGATGTTGCAATCAACCTCCGAACGTGGAGAAGATACTTAGATGGATAAATAGAAAAGAACATGAACACAGATACCACCTTTCTATAAAGCATCTATATGTAAAGATTGCTTTTTATATCCCTCTTGAGAGCTTTGACCGGTCTTTATATACAAGGTTCACCGTATTGCATTAAAGCAATGAAATATTTAGATAGTAAATGTGAGATATGTTTTCTTTTACCTTACAGGAGAGTGCGTAGAAGGCAACCATCAGTATATGTGCCAAGATGGCTCATGCATTCATGGTGCATTCAAATGTGACCACATCCAAGATTGTCCTGACTCTGATGACGAGCTTGACTGTGAGTTTTATTCAATCACATATGAGCCCTGTTTCATAAAACTTCTTGTGAATAAAAAATGCTAGAATTATTTGACAAATCTGCTGTCAGCCAATCACATGCATTGATTTCAGTAGCTTATAACAGTTACCATTTTTATCTTGTTAATGATTACATGTTTTATGAAATGGGCCAAGATGAATTTACAATACCATCCAAACTTGGTGGTATTATGCTTGAAGTTGATATCTCATGGCAGCTTTCATGGTAAATTGCGATCAGCAGCAAACCAGTTTGATTGGCCTATGTGTGACACTGTCAACATCTGTCTATTGATACGCTTTAACTGGATATTGTTTGCAATTGCAAAATATGTGTACAGTCAAACCTGCTTTAGTGACCACCTGCCTATAAAGACCAATTTTTTTTGTCTCCAATGGATGGTACTGCGAGGTCTTTATAAACAGGTTTTACTGTACCAACAAATATATCGTGCTGATTTGTCGAAACTATCTTCCCCTTTTAGGTCCATGCGACGCGGAGAATGCATTTGATTGTGGACCCGGTGACAGGTGCATTCCTGATTACTTCGTTTGTAATTGGTTCAATGACTGTATTAATAGGAAGGACGAAACAGCGTGCGGGTCAGCAGAAACTACAGGTATGAGAAATGGTGCTGCACTTTTCAAAAAAAATTGTACAGGGGTAATAATGTATCCAACTAATTCCTGGCATTTTCTTTCAACCCAACATGTGTGATTTTACCCATTTTTAAGTAATTCATCTTTGTTTTTGCCCTAATTGGACATTGTAATTGACAAGGTTTGGTTTAAAATGTATAGACAAAAATTGGTCATCGTCTGAAAACGTAGTGACAGTGATAATTATCAGAATTTTTTTATTTCCTCATCAAACTACCCAAACTTAATAATAATTAAAGCCATATTGAGAGCGATGACATTGAAGATGGTAGTGATAATAAAGAATGTGCCCTCATTGCTTGCGAATCTCGTTGTTTTAACATGTCTTGCGTCATCAAAATAAATCTTTCATTTAAGACCTAGCATATTGTCCCGATGTTACTGATTCAATTAATAGTATAATCACGTTAATTATCATAATAATCCAATTAAACTGTGATTTGGTGTTGACGTTTTTTTCTTTATTTAGACTCCAGAGTTTTAAGCCCAGGAGCGTCGATGAATTTTTCAACCCCCAACTATCCAAATGATTTCGGCCCCAATGTGTACTATCTTTTCACCTTCGAAACAAACGTTGGATATCAAATTCAGGTATAACAATATAGTGGTTGAGTTGGATTGAAAAAACTGAAATTCAGATGATTTCCTTCTCATTTTCGTTAAGCTGTGGTACACATACAAATCAGTAGCAGTAAGTAATTCAAAAAATACAAGGAGGCAAAGGAAATGCTTGTGTTGAGAACGTGCATAATTACACACAACTTACCATCAGAATTATTATACATTTCTTCCATTTGAAGAAGACAAAAATTACAAGTAAAAAAAGTACAGAAGTTGAAAAAAAAGTCAGGGCAGGGGTGGATTCAGTTGTTCTTTAAATTTTCGAAAAAATTCACATGGGTTAATTCTGCTAAGGCTTCTGCTATCGATATTGCTTCTGTTTTTGTGTAGGTTTACCCCCCAACATGGGTCGCGGCCCTGCTGTCTGAAATAAATATAAATGTAAATGCCAAGGGGTTGCACCCTTTTCGCAACCCTCGGATACGCCACCGATTGATAAGAATTCAAACTGACTATCTTTCAACTGATTTCATTCATGCATCCAGATTGATGTCTATGACTTTTTCACCGAACTTGGAGGCTTTGTAACCATAGGAGACGGACTCGATCCAACCAATCAGAACTCTGCTTTCGTGAGCTATCATCACTTCAGCTCACCAATAGCAGCGACGTCATCTTCACGATCAGTCTGGATTGAGATTCATGGAGGCCCGTATGGATTTGGTGTATTCTATGCGTCAGCAACCTCAATACCGCTAAGTAAATTAAATCGTTCCGAGTTATACTCGGCTATCTCAATAACAGGTTTCCATTCGAATTTAGTGGCAATATATTTAGATATCATGATTGGTTGAAAGCAAGCTAAAGAATTACTAGAATTAAATCAATAAAATTGAATTTGAAAAAAATGTAGGTGTCGTACCGTCCAATTGATGACATATTTGCGAAGTAAACTCTGTCTAAATTGAATTTATTAAAAGCTCAATATGGGGGAGGGGGCGGAGGTAGGCTTTATAAGGCCTATATAATTATATAGCTTGCAATTTCTCGGTTGATCTGGTACCAAAATCATGTTATTCTAGTCAAAGTAAACCCTCTATTTGTTATGATTTTTGTCAGCATCCTTAAAAGGTTAAGTATATAACTGTAAGTCTTACTTAAGTTTGAATATTCTCATTTTTGCCATAATTAAGGTACAAACTGGAAAGTTGTACTGGAATGCTTGTTGATTTTTCTATTTTATGTGTGTACCTATATATGCCAAGTGTGCGTCAATTATGTGTGAGGTGCGTCACCTGTTTAAAGCATGTCATGTCAGTGTGTTATGTAATGTAACGTATTGGCATTGTCATTGCGCTCTTAAAGTGAGCCCTCTCTCACTTAAACTCAAATAAAGCTGCTGTAAACTAAAGTGCACAACGCTCAATGCAGAGAGTTTTACGTATCTTCTTGGTGTACCTGACCGAATTAATTTGTTGTTATCTATCTTGTTTTTATCATGTACATGTAGCTTGTGAAGATGATGAGTGGGCCTGTCCAGAAATCTGTATCCCTGTACATTTCAGATGTGATTTCGTGCATGACTGTCGGTATGGAGAAGATGAAATTGGGTGTGGCCACGAGGAGCTAGTTGATGGTAAGTTAAAGGTGCTTTTGTAAGTCTTATTCGTATATGCCGCAGTAATTAATCACAATATTTTTTTAATATTTTTTATTAGTATGTGTGTGTGTTATTAATTGAATATGTGGCTGTCAGTATAAGAAGGATGATATCTTTTCATCTATGGCAGTAAGGGCCTTAGTGTGGGCAGCCAATGAATAGCAAGTAGGGATTAAAAGAATATTTAACTGTGCAACAATTATGGTCCTACATGTACATGTATATGTGTTTCTAAGATACAAACATGTGTGTATCACTTAAGTACACATTATAAAAAACAGGATTACAGCACGATATGTGAGCAAGCTTTAATTCTGGCATATATGTCACTCTTTATATGAGCTGTATGATGAGGGGTTGTGTGTCAAGTCGCTCAACAAAAATAAAGTAAACACTTTTGCCTATATACCGGTAGTTCATGAAATGTACACATTAATTAGCACAAACCAGAATAGATATTTATCCTCTATCATATGGTCTCAACATTAGTTAAAACAGATTCGTGAACAAATTGCATTTAAAGTTTTTTCATATTACAATTTTAAACCAACTCTCTGGATACACAACTTGTCTGGACACACAATGTCTGGGTACACCATTTGACTGTGCCACAATTTCATTTTTGGGGAGAAAATTTGAGTAAATTTGAATATATTTGTCTCGTAATACAAAAAATAAAGAATAGTTTCAGAATCAGTATAAAAATGGCCTTCATTTTGAAAAAAACAAGCTCATTCCTCTCATGAGACACCATTACTCCTCTTACCCAAACATCTTACAATTCAGATTAAATTTGGGGGTATTTTCTTTCACACTTTTCCCAGACTAGCACCAAAAATGATCTCTTATTTTCTCTGCTTCTTTTCCAAAATTGACAGAATACATCCTTGACCTAAGCGACGTGCAGCAATTCACATCACCTAATTATCCTAACCCCTATGGGGGCGACAGAGCATTTGACCGTTGGTCATTTGATGCGTCCGACGTGGAAGGCGATTATGTCGTCAAGTTTACGTTCAATCCATACGTCATCAGCAGTTCATCGTACATCGCATTTGGCAGCGGCTTGGACTTCACAAATTTCACCTCAACGTATGCTGTGTACCAACGCGTTGATCTTGGGCTCTATAACCATTACTCGACCGAGAAGCAGGTCTGGGTGGAGTTCTATACAGGGTGGGATAATGCTTCCTTCCCAGGCTTCTCAGCTTCGGCTGAACTCATTCTCCGCTCAGGTAATTTCCATTAAATTGTGGGTACGTATTCATAAAAGTGGCCTATAATGTTAAGCCTGGCTTAGAGTGGAGTGTAGATGTGTCACCACTCGCTTTGTAATGCTTTTGAAATCATCAATGTTTATATGGATTGTTTTGTTGGAAATGAAAATAAAACTGAAACTGAAAGTAAAAGGTGAATATTATTATGATTATCTTCTATTTTCCCCTACAGATGTTCCTCAAATCCAATGCTTGCGTGATGAGTACGCTTGCAGTAATGGAATAGATTGTATTCCTGGACACTGGGAGTGTGATGGTATACATGACTGTGATGACGGAGAGGATGAAATAAACTGCGGTAAATAATTGATTGTAGACAATTAGGAGTGGCTTACTTCAAATCATCTGATCATCACACTTGGTCAGGTGGTCGCATTACCTGACCTTTCTTCTGTTAATGCTCATTTATTCACAAAATATAGTCGGGGCTAATATTGTGAAATAAACTCCTCTAATCTACAAATGATTTGGTCTATTATGTACCCTACACTTTGTCAAAACCCTAAGGCAGATTAATGAAAGGTCGCCTCCTTAATGTGCATCCTCACATGATATTCCGCTTTTGTTTCACGAAAGGTCGTGTAATGCGACCAGACTCGATGACCAGATGATTCGAAGTAAGCCAATAGTAGTAGTAGTGGGACTGTAGTGGTGTTGGTAGTGATGATAGTAATAGTGTTAGCCAGGTTAGTCCACTGTAGTATTTGTAGAAGAAGAAGAAGAAGAAGAAGAAGAAGAAGAAGAAGAACACAAGAGGAGATATCTTTCTGTAGTATTAAATTATTTTATATCACGTTATTCAAATTCAAATAAACAAGGACAGGGGTGAAGCAGCCATCATTCATCCACAAGCAAGATTAAAGGAAACCAAAACCTTCATACAAAGTTACTTTTATTGTAAAGTTGAAGATATTTAAACAATATCAGTGAAAATTTGAACAAAATCGGGCAAGGAATAAGGAAGTTAGAGCCTTTTGAAATGACTAGTCACTAGAGGGCGGTATTCAATTTGATGACATCATCTGTGAACAACTCTCCATGCCTTTTGTACATCAAATTTCATGTTTTTCCTTCTTTCTTGTGATTGAGATAATCTACTCCCCTGAATGCAAGATATAGAATGCAAAATGATATTCTACTTCACATGTTATGAATTCGGATCAAGAACACAAATAAATACGAAGAAAACAAAAAAATTGTGAAATTTGATGTACAAAAGGCCTGGAGAGTTGTTCACAGATGATGTCATAAAATTGAATACCGCCCTCTAGTGACTAGTCATTTCAAAAGGCTCTAACTTCCTTATTCCTTGCCCGATTTTGTTCAAATTTTCACTGATATTTTTTAAATATCTTAAACTTTACAATAAAAGTAACTTATTATGAAGGTTTTGGTTTCCTTTAAGAAAGATCCACTTTAGGGTTGCAACTTTTTTCAGGTGCAACGTCTTGATTCAAATTTATTTTGTAATATCTTTTTCCTCGCACTGTGCCACAAAATGGAAGCAAAAATACTAAGCCTTAAAGGCATCGTTTAGCAATGTTAAATCTGAGATGCACGTACTTGTTATCAGTATCTGTGATATGGTATAATATTCAAGCCCTAAAAAAATCACACTTCAAAATGATCAAGAAGTGCCTCAAAAAAAGTAAAAATCTTTTACTGACCGGTTTTACCATACTCATTTCCAATTATAAATATCTTGATAATGAAGCCCTAAAAAATCACTCTTTTAAATGATCAAGAAGTGCCTCAAAAAAAAAATCTTTACTGACCGGTTTTACCATACTCATTTCCAATTATAAATATCTTGATACGGTAATCAGACGGACGATCAGCTCATAAAAGTGATGGGGTTCCTGACTGACCTAAAGGTTTATAATTAGCATTGCAGCATGAGCTAATTAATCCAGGATTTTGTTTCAGAATATGAGACAAAGTTACTGGATCCCTTTAATATGAGTTCTCTTTTCTTTCAATATTTAGCTGAATGCACCGCATACCAG
Source organism: Strongylocentrotus droebachiensis (assembly GCA_035222895.1). Lineage (NCBI taxonomy): Eukaryota > Metazoa > Echinodermata > Echinoidea > Camarodonta > Strongylocentrotidae > Strongylocentrotus > Strongylocentrotus droebachiensis. Next base: position 26,703 of record JAVYIG010001840.1, read on the forward strand.
TTTGCCTGCCCAGAGAAGTGCATACCTTCGGCCTACGAATGTGATTTCTATCCTGATTGTGAGAATTATGTTGATGAAATCGATTGTGGTCATCCTCCTGTTGGTAAGTTCATTTTTGACTACACAACACAAAACCACCATAGAGTCACCATAAATATTTTGTTTAAAGTTCAAGTCTATAGTTCTAAAAGATGAGATTTTCAGCTTTAAAAAATGAATTATCCTGAATTAAGTCACCACAATTGGATATTCCTAACATGAAAATAAGAGAAAAATGTCCAGGTATCAAAGCAACACTGCTTACTCTGTTTTTAAAGTTGAAATACATCAAAGTGACAGGGTTTGCTAAGAATTAAAACCACTACAGCAAAGTTAAAACTCGTTCAGGGAATGCTTTATTGAGCTCTATCTGAAAGTCACACAATATGTGATGCTTTGAGGGTTTTGCGGTTGTGGTTGCTAAGATAATTTTTCCAGGATATGTTTGGCACGTCCAATTTATCTAAATACTAAATTCTTGTTTTTTCATCGTACCTTTCCTTGTAAAATGCATGATTGCATGTATCCATCATTGTGTACATTTGCTTATACTGTCTATGCTTTGAGAAAAATTGAATAAAGACTTTATTTGTAGGGGGAAAAGATGGTTTCGTCTTTTACGCTTGATGAGTTGATTTAGTGGTCAGCTCTCTGGTAGGAGGGTTGTGATCTAGTGCATAAATCACTGAACTGTGAACCATAAGGTACAAGGTTCAAATCTCTGCCGCAGTGCTAACATCATTTGGCCAAACATTGATCTACAGTTGCCACGCTCAACTTGGGTGGGTATTTGGTAAGAATTGTTTGTTGAATGCATTAAGCACTGTGGTGGCCATGGCTGAAGCCAAGGTAATTGTATCCAAAGGCCTATTGAATCATGTAGAGATGGTATATATGTGTGATAGGATTAGCATGAGTGTGTCTGTCAAAAGGGTAACTGGATGAAATGTTCCCCAGGGAGTGGGGAATGTACAATGTAAAGTGTAGAACCATAATAGAATCCAGTAAATGGGGTAATAATACTGTATAAGCGCTATAGTCAGTTACGCTGTAACCAGTAAAGCGCTTGTAATAAATTTTTATTATTATTGTTATTATTATATTTATCCTGTATTCTAAATTGAATTGACTTTTCTTTATCATTTATATCCATTTTTAGTTCACCATGATATTATAGTGGGTGATACTCCTGTTGAGTTCACATCTCCAGGCTACCCTTTAAACTATCCTGGCAACAACAGCTTCTACCCATATACCTTCTCGACCTCTGACCCCAGCAAGCACATCCAGTTTGAATTCTCCGTCTTCCAGCTTGGCGGGCTATCTTATCTTGCGTTCGGCACCGGGCACGATTATTTTAACGCATCATCATTCGTAGATGTGTTCCACGCATGGGTGCCTCCTACCACTTTTTACGCACCATCGGACAGAGTATGGGCGGATTTCTATACAGGTTTCATGGATGATGAAGGATTCTCGGCGACTGTCTCTACTTATCCTGCTGGCCGTGAGTATTTTCTAAGTCCCATCTATTCATATTGTTGTGGTGATCGATCTACAATACCCTGCAGCTATTATGCATACAGTACACACATGCACATTTAGAGCAGACAATTGGTCAGGAAAATAGTTTCATGCATGTGTTTGAATATGTGTGCATGAAGTTATTACTGTTATTAACAAAATAAATCCTTCATAACAACGCTCCATCATTCTGAGAAAAGACATTTAAAGGTAAAGACCAGTTTTGGAAACGCCCCCCTCTCACAAAATGAAATGGAAGCTCTTATTACCAATCATGTGAAAGAATATATTTTGACTAATACGTGATCATACAAATTTTGCTGAGAAACCGCCTACTAATTGATATATTTGGTAAATTATTATATCTTTTTGGACCTGATGGGAAAAACGCACATGCCGTGCACGTGTGCGTAGTCCCATATACATCTTTCTGTGTACAGTGCTTGTAACTTTACCAAGACTGGGCCAAATTTCTTATAATTTTGATGACTCCAGAACCTTGCAGTACACACCAATACTTATATGCTAGATGATCAACCTTTTCTGATCGATTCCACAACGTTTCTTTCACAATGCAATCGCATGACCAGAACTGGTCTTTATCTTTAAGAGAAATCAAACGGGTTAATAGAATTCACATTCTTCATAAGCAACCAGGAGGCGAAATGATGTTAAGATTTAAAATCTGTTTCTGATGCAGAGGTCAATACCAAGTTATTATTATGATTATATATTTTTTAAAAATTATAACTGTTTTTATTATTTTTGATTATTATATTTATCATTGTTAGTAGTAGTAGAATCATTATTTTTATTATCATCATTTATACCGTTATTATTATTATCATTATTATTATTACTATTATTATTATTGTTCATTGTTATAATATTATCACATCTCTCTGTCTCGATCTCCCACTCCCTTCTACCCCATCCCCCCTCTCTCTCTCTCTGTCTCTTTTTCTGTCGTGATCTCCCACACCCTAATCTACCCCATCGCCTCTCTCTCTCTCCCTCTCTCTCTCTCTCTCTATCTCTCTCTCCCTCTCTCCCTCTCTCTCTCTCTCTCTCTCTTTCTACCTTCTAGTCATTCCTCCCATGGTGACGTGTGATTCCAACCAGTGGGCGTGTCAGGATGGATTGACGTGTATCCCCTCAACCTACCGGTGTGATGGACATCATGACTGCCCGGCTAATGGAGAAGATGAGCATGGATGTCGTAAGTAGTCCTTCTTCCTCATCCTATAGACATGTCTGTAAAGCGCTTAGAGACATCAAAGATGTATTAAGCACTTTTTAAAACTGGAATATTATATTATTATGTCGTCCCATATTTTCACCTATGTTATTTTGCGATTTACAGTCCTTGAGACATGTGCAGATTAGCAATTGAATCCAATCACTGGGTTGATAATTAATTACTATGCAAAGCGCTTTGTATAGCCATATTGTAAAATGGGATTGTACGTTTAAAAAAGAGCATATTACCCGAAGTCTCTGTTCATGAAAATGTCATGTTCGGTGCGTATTATGTACCACCTCCCTTATCCGTCTGGCGGACTTGATGGTCCGTGGTGAGAGTATGCTAACTCTTATTCCATTTTCCGGAATGATTGGTGGTGGCAACACCTGCCAGCTTTAGCTACAACATAGCTCTGAAGAAACCTGCAGTATGGCAACTGAAAGCTTTAAACCAAATCACGTTATTTTTCCCCTGGTTGAAGAAAGAACTCATTTTCGTTGAGGTATATAGTTTTTTCTAGGGATGAAGTTAAGAATTCAGTGAATGCAGGACAATCGACCACAGACAAATTGCTGCCGGAGCATGTGTCGTTCATTGTATCTTTGTGTGTATTTATGTAGTTGTATGTGTAGTTGTATGTATACACACCATTTACATGCATGTAAACTTTATCAAAATTAAACTTGTAAGCGATGGCAATAAGTAAATAGCTATACATGTATAGAACAGTTGAGAAAACATTGTCCTATACTCATAGGAGAGTGATTTCCATCTCTACATTGTACATGCAAAACCTACATGTCTCACTAATTTTCTATCTGTTTGTCTCCTTCTCTCTCTCACCTACTCTCTTTCTCTCTCACCTTCTCTCTGTTTATCTCTCTGTCTCTCTCTTTCTGTCTACCTGTCTCTTTCACCTGCTTTATACCTGTATACCTATAGCTTCTGTCTGCAGGGAGTACCAGTTTGAATGTAAGAATGGTGAATGTCTACCCATACATTGGCAATGCAACGGCATTGAGCAGTGCTCTGAAGGAGAAGATGAAGTTGGCTGCGGATCTGAGGGTAAGTCAGCCTTAGGTGACCTTTGAACTTTAACATACATGTCAAGGGGTCACGTAACTTCATTTTGGCCATTTTGAGAAAAAGTGTAAAGGATTTAAATCTTTATTTCACCAGCCATTGAATGGGGTGTTGGGTGGAGTTAAGTCTTTCTGTTTCATGGAAAGCCCACATTTTTCTGAACATTTTGATACTAAATACTCATTTTGGCAAAAATATGGAGTTACGTCTTTGTGTCACTGAACCCTCGATGTACGAACTTGATTTCCATGTGCAATTATGCATGCATGCAATGTCAAGTAATGTTGAACAATGTCAAACAGACATACATATAATAAAGCCACATAGTAGCAGGCCTGATAAAAATCCGATTTAAATCGGTTTCCCGATTTTTTTTGATTTTTTCCCGATTTTTTCCCGAATTTTTTTTTCTTCCCGATTTAAAAAAAAAAAAAAAAAAAAATCCAGATTTTTTTTTTTTTTTTTTTTTTTTACCAATTTTTTTTTTCTTCCCTTTTTTAAACTGATTTTCCCGATTTCCCCCTTATCTCCTCTATTCCTTCCTATTTTGCCCTATTTTTTCCCCAATTTTCTTACACGAAAGGGGGGAATGTTGTTAGATGCCATTTTTTCCCCGCGAATCCTCTTCTTTTTTTTTACTCACGGGGGGGCGTGGTTGAGGCGAAAACAAAAAACCTATTTTTTTTTTAGTGCTCACTATCACCCCTCAGTAGTCAGTCTCCATGTTTATTGCATCATAATTCGCTGGTGCCAGTTTTGGTTGAATTACTAATTAATGCGTGCACAGGTCTCTCAGGCAGCAGACCTGGGGCCCTATTTCACAAAGCCTTTTTATGCCTCTGTTATGAAGTAGCCGGAGGCATTATGTTTTTGGGTTGTCCGTCCGTACGTCTGTACGTACGTCCCGTTCTCGTGATCGCGATATCTGAAGAACTAATTGATGGATTCTTGCCAAACTTTGGTTATGTATGTATCTTGCAGAGCCGATGAACTGATTAGATTTTGGGGTCACGAGGTCAAAGGTCAAAGGTCACAGGGCTCATTATGTATGCAAAAAACAGCTCGTGATCGCGTTATCTGAAGAACCGATTGATGGATTCCTGCCAAACTTTGGTCATGTATGTATCTTGCAAAGCCGATGAACTGATTAGATTTTAGGGTCACGAGGTCAAAGGTCACAGGGCTCATTATGTATGCAAAAACAGCTTGTGATCGCGTTATCTGAAGAACCGATTGATGGATTGCTACCAAACTTTGGTCATTTATGTATCTTGCAGAGCCAATGAACTGAGTAGATTCTTGGTTCATAAGGTCAAAGGTCATGGGCTCATTATGTATGCAAAAATAGCTTCTGAACGCATTCTCATTAAAACTGACAGATGGATTACTATTTAACTCAGGACATCTTGCAGAGCAAATGAACTGTGTAGATTTTAGGGTCATGAGGTCAAAGATCAAAGGGTCATATAATATGAGAAATTGCTTGTAATCACGATATTCTGAGAACCTGTTAATGGATTACAATTGAACTTGAATTTGAAAAATTTCTTCTGTTTTGGTTTGTAAAATTGCTCTATGACGGAGGCATCATTTTCGACTGCGTGCAGTCAAAGTTCCATCTAGTTTCAATGACAAACAACAAAAATCAGTGACAAATCTGCTGATAACCAATCAGAAGCAAGGATTTCAGTAGCTTATAACAAAAACTGTCATTTGTCACTGATGACAAGTTTTGTGAAACGCCCCCCTGGTGTCCCACCAAAAATACTCCAGCAAGCCTTCATACCGTATCTCGAGGGTGAGGGAAATGTTGTTATGAGAATTGCTTATGGCGATAGGAATAAGGGCACAATACAGAACATATGTCAGTCGTTAAAGTGAAATTCAATGTATGTTTCTGGGCCCCATTTCACAAAACTTGTCATCAGTGAAAAATGACAGTGTCTGTTATAAGCTACTGAAATCCTTGCTTCTGATTGGTTATCAGCATATTTGTCACTGACTTTTGTCATTTGTCATTTAAAAAAAATGCTTCTTGAAACGGGTCTCTGGAGCTTTCAGGAGCTAAATTGCTCACTGGTTCAGTATATATATTTCCAATGGTTTGCTACTAAGGTGAGATTTTCTAATATTTGTTGGTTGATTTATTTGATTATAGGAGAGTGCGGTGATCAGCAGTTTAGGTGCAATGATGGGGCATGTATCCTGGCCCATCAGAAATGTAATTACTTCCTTGACTGCCCAGATGGATCAGATGAGCTGCAGGCGGAGTGTGGCAAGTTTCTCTCTTAAATTAAATTAAATTGAATTCCCCAGGGAGTGGAGAATGTGCATACATTGTGTGCTGGTAAGCCTGAATCCGATGACCGGGGTAATAAAATTTATATCTGTAAAGCGCTTTGAGAGGGCCTTTGGTCCTGAAAAGCGCTATATAAGAACTAGCTATTATTATTATTTAATTCAATTCATTCAATTCAATAATGGTTTTTAATAAAAAAAACAATGCCTCGCAGCCAAAATGCTGAATTGTGCATGTTTACATATACATGAGCTCCATTACATAATATTACATTTGCCACAATCATTCAAACAGCTTTGGTGATTCTTAACACTACTCATGTGTAGCTATTTAGAATCAAGCACTATATATTATTTACATTTCATTTTAATTCACAATAGTAATAATAATAATTGATTTAAAATACAATACATAATATATAAATCAGCCACAAAGCTAATACTCAAATTGAAATGTTTCACTTGTGTCCTTAACAATTAATATTACTCTGTCTCTCTCAGATGCACATTCAAATTTATTTATATTCTATTCTTAAAGAGGAGTGTATGTCATGCATGTAAATAAAATGACAAAATACATTTCTGATAAGAACAAAGTTTATTTAACATCCCAGTAAATAATGATTGAACATTAATTACAGAAAATTTTATGATTAACATGTTAGAACTTCATGATAATTGATTTTTGATTTGTAGGAGCATGCAACGAGTTTGACGAATACACTTGTGACTTTGGTAACTGTATCCCGAATTACTGGCGATGTGATTACTACTATGACTGTGATGGCGGAGATGACGAGATGGAATGTCATATCCTCAACGAAGGAAGTAAGATGACCTTTCATCCATTCAGCATTCATTCTTTCATTTTGAATTATATCTATCTATCTATCAGGCTATAGTTCATCCAGACGTTGGACAAAGCCCTCCTCATAACATTTTCATTCTCTTCTGTCTCTAGCTTTCCTAGTCCAAGCGACCGTTCCCATGTATGATGTTAGGTCATCTCTCCATCTTCTCTTCTGCCTTCCTCTTCTTCTCTTTCCCATTCTTGGTTACCATTTTTAATTGAAGTGTACCAATCACCCAGCATATATTTGGTCTGTATGTAAGGGGCAGGCCGGGTTACATATGGATATAAGAGCTTCTAATAGATACAGGGGGTGTTTCACAAAGATCCTAAGTTGAACTTGTCTCTAAGATGGACTTAATAATTATGGAAAACCGTTAGCTTCTATGCAAATATTTTGTAAAAGTTATTTTAAAAGGCATAAAATGTTGATTCAAATCCTTCATGTTTTCTATTATCACAGAGATTTCATGTTCTTGATGTGGAATTTATAAAAAGTCTAAAATACTTGAATTTTTGCCTTTGAATAAACTTTATTTTAAGGGTACAAATGGCTATCCATAATTTTTAAGTCCAACTTAGAGTTAAGTTCGACTTAGGATCTTTGTGAAACACCCCCCCCCCCCTGGACATTTAAATATACCCTCCATGAACATGAAAGTGACTTGTGAGTATGAGACTACTTGTTGCATCTTTACATGTTCGCATAGTAAGGGCCCGCTCAGAACCTAAAGTCCTACTTGAGTTTGGTATGTGAAATTTAAAGAGAAGGTTGAGTTTTGGGCAGATGTGAAAAATAATTTGTGAAAAATGTTCCCTAAAAAGATGGCTCTTCAAATGTCTTCATATTCTAAATATGACAAGTAACAGCATAAAATGAGGCCCGACTTTTATACTGCCTATGCCCTTGTTATATTGGAACTACATTGTAGATTAGACAAGTGTTGAAATGAATAAATGAAATGTACAGTCAAACCTGCTTTAGTGACCACCTGTCTACAAAGACCACCTGTCTACAAGGACCACATATTTTGTTTCCCTTGAAAATGGTTTCTCATTGAAACATATACTAGAGGAACCTGTCTACAAAGACCACCTGTCTGCAAAGGCCACTTTTTGTATTTCCCTTGGGTGGTCGCTATGGACAGGTTTGACTGTACATGAATATTTAAGTATATATTTCTTAATTTTCATGTTTTTTTAAATTATTTTTCATGTATCTAAACAAACACTGGTGCAGCCAACATTACATTGGAGTTAATGCAGCAGGTCAACATCACATCGCAGAACTGGCCTGACTCGGCAGACCCTGCTATCTACCAACTCTGGCACATCACCGCCCCAGAGGGCGCCCTAATCCACTTTGACTTTGTTGACTTTGACCTGGGTGTCCAATCCTTCATGGTCTTCTCCGATGGTCACACGGTGGGCGATCATTCCAACGAGTGGGCCATCTACTTTTACCGATTCAATCCCGGACTCTTGCTCTCGCACAACAACACCATCTCGGTCCAGTTTTACAGCGGGGCCTACGTGGGAACCAGGGGATTCTTCCTATCAATGAGGGCAGTGCACGGAGGTTCGTTCCAAGACATGAATTCGGCTTCGTTTATTTACTTTTGTTTGACTTCATTTAAAATAAGTGTAATATGCTTCATATATCTGAAAGGATCGAATAGATTTACTATAATCTTTCCCATTACCCGGCATTAAATATTTGTATACTTTTCCTCTTGGTTCATGTCTACGCACCGTGTAGGGCCGTATCATATATGCTTATATCCGTTGTGACAATAACATGTGATGGTAGTTATTTTACCTGACTGCTAAGAAAGCAAAAATGCTTGTTAGTATAAGCAACCAGACGACCGACGGCTTAAGGTCCTCTCCGAGAGACCAGGGCCCCATTGCGTAAAACTTACCGGTACCATTGATGGTAACTTTGCCATTAATGGTAACTACCATGGAAACCTTAATTTTGATTGGCTGTTGAGCCCTGTTACCATGGTCAGGCGCGGATCCAGGATTTCTTAGGGGGGGGGCCCAACTTTTTTTTTTTTGCTCCCGAAAATTTGAAAATCGCGCCGGGGGGGGGGGGGGGGGGTAAGCGGACACTTTTTTTTTTTTTTTTTTTTTAGTCCAAACAAAAATCGCAACGACTCAGCCAGCCGAAAAGTCGCTCAGTGGGGGGGGGGGGGGGAGGGGGGGGTAGTGAGCACATTTTTTTTTTTTTGGTCCTCAAAAATTTTAAAATTTGCACCCCCCCAAAAAGGTAAAAAATCGCGTGATTTTACATGATTTTTTTCTCAAAGGGGGGGGGGGGGCCGGGCCCCCCCCCCCCCTGGATCTGCTACTGACCATGGTAGTTGCCATTGAATGCAAAGTTACTATCAACGGTAAATTTTATGCAACAGGGCCCTGGTAATCGGGAGTAATGCCTTACCAAAGGTCACTAGAGCATCGCCTTGGTATCGAACCCGGGTCGCCGGATTACAAGACCACTGCTCTACAAACCGAGCTATGACGTAAGGATGGGTAGCGTTGTGCCGCGACTCGAACGTGACCATTCGTCCAAAGCCCCCCCCCCCCCATAATAACTTGAATTATATACCTCATTTAAGAAATCCAGCCATCTGATTAGTTGTAATTGGAGTCTTGATTTTAGCCATTCCCGTAAAGAAATGAAAAATGCCAAAATCGGTTAATAGTCCAAAAGTGAGATCCCTCAAAATTCCAGTTACCAGGAAAATAATAAAATTTTGCTGCCAAACCCATTTGTTTACATGTTAAAATGTTCTTTGAGCAAGCGTGGACACCAAACAGTGTTTTTTGTCTGCGATTCCCTACTGATCTAAAGTTTCAGTCGATTTCCCGGCAAAGATAAACGGACAGTTTCTCAGATTTTCTGTGGTGTTTTAACCAATCTTTACTCAATAAAAGGATAAGGTAAGAATTCTAAGATTTTTGTGTCAATTCGGTATGTAAAAGGAATATCGACTGCTTTAATATTCAAGGACTGGCTGTTTCTATAATGACTCGCGGGAAAGTTGTATCCGCTGCTATGATAGCAGCGGATGCAACTTCCCCTTGAGCGTATAAAAACAGCCAGTCCTCTCGTATCAGTCGATATCTCTATACTATCTTACTTGTAACTATTCAACTATTTTTTTTACTCCGGGGTCACCAAACCATCATTGTGTTCTTTTACATATTTGATGTAACTTATTTTGACTCATGGTTGAATAAATAAATGAATTGAATTGAATTGAAACTTTCTCATATCCATTCAATATTTTTCTCAGGACATGTCCACCCTCCATGTAAAGCCACAGCATACCAATGCCCTGAGGATCAAATAGTTTTACTATCTTACTCATAACCATTCATTATTTCTCAGGTCATGTCCACCCACCGTGTGCAGACACAGCTTATCAATGCGCAGGGGATCAAGAGTGTATCCCTGCATACTGGCAATGTGATAACTTTGAAGACTGCATTCTGGGTGACGATGAGGCCAACTGCACATATACCACACCAGGTCAGTGCTAGTCTCACTCTCACAGACACTTTTTGTGAAATAATAATAATAATATCAAAACTAATATCACTAGTGATATTTGTGTGTCTCGTAATGTATGGTCAACAAGGGATCTAAAAGATCACAACGTTTTGTGTGCCGCTGCAACACTTCGTCAGGTGATAAAATCTAATGTAAGCAAGCATGTTTGTTTTTCTCTACGGGCGGATCTAACGGTCAATTAATTCGATCAATGATGATGATGATGATGATCATAATAACAATAATAATGATATTACTATTAACATTAGTGGGTTCTTGTACAGTATAGGGCTTATGTCTGTGAGACTCAACACTCACAGGGGTCAACACTGGAGCTCCACAAATAGATTAGATCTAAATTTATTTCTGTGCTGTTATACATATATGTAACGGCATTGCTTGACAAAATATTTACATGAATATGGACAATCAGTGACAATTAAGCTAAAGAAGGGGAGAGATGCACATGCCCCTCCCCCCCCCCCCCCCCCCAGCTGTACGACAAGCAGGAAAAAGAGAAAAGAAGAATGAAGAGCTGATAAGACAGCAGTAGGAAAGAGAGAAAAATGGGAAAAAGAGAAGAAAAGAGCTAGGACAATCGGAGCCCCTCCTACAGTCTCCCCTAAATCAGAAGATTTGTTAATTTACAAATCAATTTTTGATTGAAAGTAAGGCCTCCTCAATAGTTAGACTCCCTCTATACCACTGTAGACAATATTCATGTATGCATTGATAGATGTTAAAGGTAAATGTCCCCCTCTCAGCAAATGAAATGGAAGCTCTTATCACCAATCATGTGAAAGAATATGTTTATACTAATACGTGATGATACAAATTTTGCTGAGAAACCGCCTACTAATTGATATATTTGGTAAATCATTATATCTATTTGGACCTGATAGATATCGCGCACGTGTCGAGCACTTGTCGCGTAGTCCCATATACATCTTTCTGTTTACAGTGCTTGTAACTTTACCAAGACTGGGCCAAATTTCTTATCGTTTTGATGATTCCAGAACCTTGCAGTACACACCAATACTTATATGCTAGATGATCAACCTTTTCTGATCGATTTCAAAACGTTTCTTTTACAATGCAATCGCATGACCATAACTGGTCTTTATCTTTAACATGTAGCTTGAGTGAAACCCAGTGTAAAGAGATGATGGTATAAAAGAGATATATAGCCTATACAAAATCATGGCCATGCAAGAAACATGTAGTAATGATAATTTCATATGTACCGGTTTGTATTTTAAAACATTTGTTGCACTTTGCTTTGTTCTTCTTTAGGAGAATGTGGTGTTCAGGCAAATGAATACAAATGTCAGGACACAGAGATATGTTTTCATGCTGACTACAGATGTGACTACAGATCGGACTGTCCTAATCACGATGATGAGTTCAACTGTAAGTAGTAGACATGGCGATGGTGATGATAGTGTTGGTGGTGATGGTGATGGTGATGATGGTTATGGTGATTGCTGGTGATGATGATGATGATGATGATAGTGTTGGTGGTGATGGTGATGGTGGTGATGATGATGATAGTGTTGGTGATGATTGTGTTGGTGGTGATGGTGGTGATTGCTGGTGATGATAGTGATGATGGTGGTGAAGATAATGGTGACGATGATGGTGATAATGATGATGGTGACTACAGTTCACACTGTCCTAATCACGTCATTAATTCCAACTATATAAGTGGTAGATACTAATATAGGGTAATGATAATAATTGGATTTAGTCAATCAAAAGATTAAGAAGAACTGTTGAGGTATTTTATTCAAATGTTTTGTGAAGTAGTCAAGTGAAATACCCGGATTTAAAGCCATCCTGCTTTCCGGATTTGGAAATGATGATGGTAGGGAAGGAGCAGATGTAGATAGAAATGAACATAATGTTCTCTGCTGTTGAAAGAGTAAGGAGCTGTATTTAGGAAGAGTGGTTGACATAGATTTAACAGTTTTTACAAGTATCTAGTATGAAATTCTTTGTAATTTTCATTCACTTTGTTCCATTTTTATTTGTGTTAACTATAAAAGAGTGGAAAACTCATTTAGACCTTAAAGGGATCTGGTAACTGTGTCTCACTGAGATTCTGAAACAAAATCCTGTATTTAGCTCATGCTGCAATGATTATTATAAACCTTTAGGTCAGTCAGAAACCCCATGACTTTTACAAGTTGATCACCTGTCTGATTATCAAGATATTTATGATTGAAAATCGAAATCAAATTTTGCGTTTTCCTAATGGTTTTCATAACACTACAGTCTATTGGGGAAAAGGAGTATGCATGGTAAAACCAGGCACTCAAAGTTTTTGCTATTTTGAGGCACTTCTTGATCATTTTGAAGTGCAATTGTTTTAGGGCTTCAGTATTACACCATATCACAGACACTGATAATACGTAGGGCCGTGCATCTCAGATTTAACATTGTTAAACGATGCCTTTAAGCAAACTCAGAACTGTAATTGTTCTTCCCTCCACCATTCCTATATGAAGGTACTTGCAAAGAGAGTGATTTCAAGTGCCCTGGAACGGGTCAGTGCCTCCCAGCTCACTATGTGTGTGATTTCTACTACGACTGCATCGGAGGCGTGGAAGATGAAACAGAAGGATGCGGATCACCCTCCCCAACATGTGAGTTATTAGGCCTGGGGGGTGTTTCACAAAGATCCTAAGTTGAACTTATCTCTAAGTTGGACTTTACAATTCTGGATAGCCATTAGCATCCTTGAAAGTATTTTGTCAAAAATATTTTAAAAGGCATAAAATGTTGATTCAAATCATTCATATTTTCTATTATCATGGGAGATTTCATGTTCTTGATGTGGAATTTATGAAAAGTCTAAAATACTTGAATTTTCGCTTTTTAATATATTTCATTATAAGGCTACAAATGGCTCTCCATAATTTTTAAGTCTAACTTAGAGTTAAGTTCGACTTTGGATCTTTGTGAAACACCCCCTGGGGTGTGATTCATAAAGCTGTACGTAACGTTACACATGACTTTACAAACAACTTGTATACAAAGTGCCAGATAGGATGCCCAAAGTTTTTCCTGATGTTTTAACAAAGTGTGACTATATTTCCAATAACCTCAATTAAATTATGGCCAAAAAAATACTTTGCCATGAAATGGTTTGTTGTAATATTCAGAATGTTAATCTACATCTGCACAGTTCAACTTTAGTTGATGCAGTTAATAATGATTGAGCATCCCATTTGGCTTTTCATATTTAAGTCATTCGTAAAGTCATGCGCAACTTTACGAACAGCTTTATGTAACACCCCCCGGTGTTGGGTTTTTTAGGTGTTTTGAGTACAGGTGTTGTGGTCTAGTGGATAAATCACTCAACTGTAGATCACAAGGTACGAGGTTGAAATCCCAGCCCAGCACTATGCCCTCTGGCAAGACGTTAATCTACATTTGCCACTCTCCACCCAGTTGTAAATGGATACCCGGTAGGATGGGGATTTATTGTAGTTTGCTCAGTACAGCACTGTAAGCGTCTGTAAAACGATGCCTGGCTGGAATGCTCCCCAGGGAGTGGATACATGTGAATGTCAGATGTATGTGTATCATTTCTTTTTACTGCATTCTTATAACCAAAGGATATCAATTAATGAAATGAAACGATTTAACCCATGCAGTGCAACAGACCCTTGAAGTAGAAACGATCTTCAACATTAAATCAACCAACTACCCCGACTTCTACCCACCAAGGGACTACCTGGTTTACATCATCACAGCCCCTCAGGACCATGTTGTCCGTGTGATCTTCAAAGACTTTTCTATCGACTGGAAGGGTTTCTTGGTGTTTGGCCTTGGCTCGGACTGCACTGACCACGACCAGGTGTTCGCAGTTTACAACCATCACGATGACCCAACGGATTTGTACACACCGACCGATAATTTCTATATCATCTTCCATGGAGGGCCCTATGGGCAATCCAAAGGGTTCGATATTGATATGATCCCTATTGAAAAATCAGGTTAGTACAAGCAATTCCATGCAGACACAGAAACCAGTACATGGGACCACATATACACACATGCGCACACAGACACACACACATTTCTATATGATACTGTAAAGTGAAAAATCAGGTTAGTACAAGCAATCCCATGCAGACACAGAAATCAGTCTATTTCATTTTATTTCATTTATTTTTACAATAACAGCAATTCAATTTACAAAGCTTTTCGTTTTACAAAGTCATTCCAATTAAAATATTAACGTGTAATTAATGCAGTAAAAGTATAGAATTGCTTGCTGTATTGCGGAGGAAGTCTAGCATGTTCCCTAGCATAACATTCATATTGTGACATTATCTGTCAATCATTAGAGAGCTAAAGTTGACATAATTAATGAAAACTAAAATTGGGGTCATTCACAAATAATATAATGATAAAACATAGATGAATTCTGAAAATCATTAATATACAAAATTAACAAAAGAGGCCCAAAAAGTGAGCCCTGAGGCACTCAGTCATGTCATGTCAATATATTCTGAGCTTGAGTCATTTGTGGAGACAAACTGCTACCTGTAAGATAATTGCTGACCCACTCTGAGGCCCTTCCCCTTATTCCATAATGTGACAATTTATGGAATAGAATGTCATGGTTGATGGTATCAAAGGCATTGTAGAGGTCCAGAATGGTACCACGTGTGTGAAGGTGGTCATCTATAGCAGTTGCTATATGATTGATAAAGTATAAATACGTTTTTGTTGAGGATGTGAAAATTAAACTTTGTCCTCTGCTCTGCTTGTCTGCCAGCTACTCCAACAGTATCAAAGGCATTGCAGAGGTCCAGAATGATGTGTGTGAAGGTGGTCATCTATAGCAGTTGCTATATGATTGATAAAGTATAAATACGTTTTTGTTGAGGATGTGAAAATTAAACTTTGTCCTCTGCTCTGCTTGTCTGCCAGCTACTCCAACAGTGTCAAAGGCATTGCAGAGGTCCAGAATGATGTGTGTGAAGGAGGTCATCTATAGCAGTTGCTATATGATTAATAAAGTATAAATATGTTTTTGTTGAGGATGTGAAAATTAAACTTTGTCCTCTGCTCTGCTTGTCTGCCAGCTACTCCAACAGTGTCAAAGGCATTGCAGAGGTCCAGAATGATGTGTGTGAAGGAGGTCATCTATAGCAGTTGCTATATGATTAATAAAGTATAAATATGTTTTTGTTGAGGATGTGAAAATTAAACTTTGTCCTCTGCTCTGCTTGTCTGCCAGCTACCCAACAGTGTCAAAGGCATTGCAGAGGTCCAGAATGATGTGTGTGAAGGAGGTCATCTATAGCAGTTGCTATATGATTAATAAAGTATAAATATGTTTTTGTTGAGGATGTGAAAATTAAACTTTGTCCTCTGCTCTGCTTGTCTGATAGCTACTCCGACAGTGATTCCACAAGGCACCTGTGAGCCAGGAGAGTTCACTTGTTTTGACGGTGATTGTTTGCCTGGTGACTATGAGTGTGATGGTGAACATGATTGTACAGGAGATGAAGACGAGGCCAGGTGTTACGCAAGTGGAGGTGAGATCAACCAATGCAATTTCCTTATAATCCCTATTAAGCTGCAAGGTCCAGTGACCTGACATATGCTAATGCAACGATTGCTCAGGTCTTCATTTCTTGTCAAATGTTTACGGTTTGGGTTAGGGCTGCAATTTTTTAGGGGTTAGGGCTATGGCTGCAATTGGTTATGTGTTAAGTTTAGGTTTAGGGTTAGGGCTATGGCTGCTATTGGTTATGTGTTAAGTTTAGGTTTAGGGTTAGGGCTATGGCTGCAATTGGTTATGTATTAGATTAAGGGTTAGGACTAGGGCTGCAATTGGTTATGTGTTAGGTTTAGGTTTAGGGTTAGGGCTGCAATTGGTTATGTATTAGATTAAGGGTTAGGACTAGGGCTGCAATTGGTTATGTGTTAAGTTTAGGTTTAGGGTTAGGGCTGCTATTGGTTATGTGTTAAGTTTAGGTTTAGGGTTAGGGCTATGGCTGCAATTGGTTATGTATTAGATTAAGGGTTAGGACTAGGGCTGCAATTGGTTATGTGTTAGGTTTAGGTTTAGGGTTAGGGCTGCAATTGGTTATGTATTAGATTAAGGGTTAGGACTAGGGCTGCAATTGGTTATGTGTTAAGTTTGGGTTTAGGGTTAGGGCTGCAATTGGTTATGTGTTGGGTTTAGGGTTAGGGCTGCAATTGGTTATGTATTAGATTAAGGGTTAGGACTAGGGCTGCAATTGGTTATGTGTTAAGTTTAGGTTTAGGGTTAGGGCTGCAATTGGTTATGTGTTGGGTTTAGGGTTAGGGCTGCAATTGGTTATGTGTTAAGTTTAGGGTTAGGGCTAGGGCTGCAATTGGTTATGTGTTGGGTTTAGGGTTAGGGCTGCAATTGGTTATGTGTTAAGTTTAGGGTTAGGGCTAGGGCTGCAATTGGTTATGTGTTGGGTTTAGGGTTAGGGCTGCAATTGGTTATGTATTAGATTTAGGGTTAGGACTAGGGCTGCAATTGGTTATGTGTTAGATTTAGGGTTAGGACTAGGGCTGCAATTGGTTATGTTTTAGGTTAAGGTTTAGGGTTAGGGCTGCAATTGGTTATGTATTAGATTTAGGGTTAGGGTTAGGGCTGAAATTGGTTATGTATTAGATTAAGGGTTAGGACTAGGGCTGCAATTGGTTATGTGTTAGGTTTAGGTTTAGGGTTAGGGCTGCAATTGGTTATGTATTAGATTTAGGGTTAGGGTTGCAATTGGTTATGTTTTAGGTTAAGGGTTAGGACTAGAGCTGCAATTGGTTATGTGTTGGGTTTAGGGTTAGGGCTGCAATTGGTTATGTATTAGATTTAGGGTTAGGACTAGAGCTGCAATTGGTTATGTGTTGGGTTTAGGGTTAGGGCTGCAATTGGTTATGTATTAGATTTAGGGTTAAGACTAGGGCTGCAATTGGTTATGTATTAGATTAAGGGTTAGGACTAGGGCTGCAATTGGTTATGTGTTAGGTTTAGGTTTAGGGTTAGGGCTGCAATTGGTTATGTATTAGATTTAGGGTTAGGGTTGCAATTGGTTATGTTTTAGGTTAAGGGTTAGGACTAGAGCTGCAATTGGTTATGTGTTGGGTTTAGGGTTAGGGCTGCAATTGGTTATGTATTAGATTTAGGGTTAGGACTAGAGCTGCAATTGGTTATGTGTTGGGTTTAGGGTTAGGGCTGCAATTGGTTATGTATTAGATTTAGGGTTAAGACTAGGGCTGCAATTGGTTATGTGTTAGGTTTAGGTTTAGGGTTAGGGCTGCAATTGGTTATGTATTAGATTTAGGGTTAGGACTAGAACTGCAATTGGATATGTGTTAGGTTTAGGTTTAGGTCTAGGGCTGCAATTTGTTATGTGTAAGGTTTAGAGTTAGGGTTGCAATTGTGTTTTGATGAGGATTAGGGTTTGGGTTAGGTTAGATTTGGGGTTAGGGTTTAGGGTTAGCATAGGTTTGAGTGAGATAATGGGTTAGAGTTACGGTTAGGGTTCCTCTTGGTTATGGGTTAGGGTTAGGGTTGCTCTTGGTTATGGGTTAAGGTTAGGGTTGAAATTGGGTTTTGATTGAGTTTAATGTTAGGGCTAGAGTAGGTATATGTTTTGGTTTAGGGTTAGGGTAGCTAATCATTATGGGTTAGGTTTAGGGTTTGGGTAGCTACTGGTTAGGGGTTAGGCTAAGGATGAGGGTTAGCATAGGTATGAGTTAGGTTTAGGGTTAGAGTTGGAGTTAGGGTAGCTCTTGGTTAGGGTTAGGGTTTTAATTGGGTTTTGATGAGTTTAATGTTCGGGCTAGGGTAGGTACTTGTTATATGTTAGGTTTGGGGATAAGGTTATGGTTAGGCTAGCTATTGGTTATGGGTTAGAGTTTAGGTTAGGGTAGCTATCCATTATGCTATTGGATTTTGATTAGGATGAGCGTTAAGGTTGGTATTGGTTATGGGTTAGGGTAGCTATTGGTTATGGGTTAAGTTTAGGGTTGTGTATAGTGTTGGGGTCAGGGTTGAAGCCAGGAATTCAGTTAGTGTAGGATATTGACATGCATGAGCAAATTGTAGCAGGAGCAAGTATTCTACAACCGGCAGGTCCCTGCAAAGTGGTTCATGTACAAATGATGTAGCTATTTATTTTTTTATTTATTTATTTATTTTGTTTTATTTACCCAGGGTAACCCCATCAGTGAGTAAAACACTGTTATACTCGGGGGCCCTGCAAAATATGTTATGTTACATGCATTTCGGTAATACAGAAACCTAATCATATTATTTGGCTGAATTATTATCTTTTAGATCACATCCATATGCACAAAACCTACAGTTAATTTCTCAAGCTACCTCATTCAAAAACAAAAGTAACTCTTGGAGATTGCGCTTTCAGTTGTGCTGCTCCAAAGCTTTGGAATAACCAACCACTAGACATAACAGAAGCCTCATCTATTCCCGTCTTCAAAATTTTGTTGAAGATGCACTTGTTTTCAGGACCTTTTGAATAGTTTTGGGTAAACTAGCACTGTTAGGAACATTTTGTTTCATCACAGCGCAGTAGATTATATAGCAGCTGCTCTATATGAATTGATCTAATTTGTATTATTCTATTCGGTTGTTTCCCAGGTACGTGCCAGTCCCATCAATTCACTTGTGATGATGGTACTTGCATCCATGAGTCATGGAGGTGCGATCGATACGTTGACTGCAGCAATGGGGAAGATCAACAGAACTGTGGTAAGTCACAGTTAAATAAAATTCTCATGTAATGCACTGTCCTGCCAATTTCTTTACTTTTGATGTTCTTTTACTACCTCCACTTCCACCACTTCTTCTTCTTCTTCTTTTCCTTTTTCTTCTTTTCCTTTTTCATCTCATTTTTCTTCTTCATCTTCATCTTCTTTTTCTTCTTCTTCTTCTTCTTCTTGTCCTTTTTCTTTTTCTATTCTTCTTCTTCATCTTCATCTCATTTTTCTTCTTCATCTTCATCTCCTTTTTTTTCTTCTTCTTCTTCTTCCTTTTATTCTTCTTCTTCTTCTTCTTCTTCTTCTTCTTCTTCTTCTTCATCTTCTTCTTCTTCATCTTCCTCTTCTCCTTTTTCTGTATTTGAATGTTTGTTCTCCTTGTCCATTTTTCAAATTTACTACTAAACCGATTCACCTCTTACTGAATGATCTAACTTTATGATACCACTCTTTACCAAAGCTTAATTTTTACAAGCTTTGCTTTTTAATTAGGCTCCTGATATTTTACATTGTTTT
Organism: Strongylocentrotus droebachiensis; assembly: GCA_035222895.1. Classification (NCBI taxonomy): domain Eukaryota; kingdom Metazoa; phylum Echinodermata; class Echinoidea; order Camarodonta; family Strongylocentrotidae; genus Strongylocentrotus; species Strongylocentrotus droebachiensis. The sequence goes on from JAVYIG010001840.1 coordinate 46,590, forward strand.
TTATATTGTCTGTCCTAGCTAGACCTCTCTCAAAACACACCTTGCTATTTACCGTACATTACACTTCATTAAATTTATCTACCCATTATGTTTTGTTACTGTATAATTTGTTTGAATCTAAATTCTTTTAATGTAAATGTGAACAAAACAAAACTTTAACTTCAATTAAGTCATTGCTCAAATACCAAAAGACGTTAAAAGACAGGAGTTGTTGCTACCTTGTTTGGCGTTCAACAATAAGGGATAGAGCAACGTCGATCTGGCGCTGCTCAGTGGTCGCCGGGCTCACGATCAATTGGGCAAAAAGAACTTCCATTTTCGGTTTAATTAAATTTGGAGTGGACTAAAAGATTGTTATTATTATTATTATATTGTGTTCTGTTTGTCCCGGCAGAATGTGATCCCGACACCGAGTTCACATGTGAATCAAATGGAGCTTGTATACCAACTCAATGGCAGTGTAACTACTTTACTAATTGCCCCCAAGGAGAGGATGAATTATCATGCGGTAAGCTTCAGCAAAAACAAGAGGAGCGATGAGCGATTTAGCTCTCAAAAGCTCCAAAAAATAAATTGTTGTAAAAAAAACGTTAACAAACTATAACAAACAAATACTTCAATATTATTGAGAGAAAGTTGCACTTATATAACACCAACTCTTAAAAGAGCTCATGCACGCTATATAACCCCACAGCGATTGGATTTTGAAAGTAAATGGCAATTGGCAATATATTCAGACACTTTTGACCGGTTAAGACCGTTGGAAATTTGTCCAAAACTTGTATAAAAGGAAAGTTGCATAGAGAATCATGGTATAGCGAAAGGAGTGTTCAGACTAGAAAAAGACTTGTAAAGAAACAAAAAGAGGTCAATTAACATGGCAGCTGGCCAATCATTTGTACGGGCTCATGATAAGCCCCGCCCAGTGATAGGATTTTCGTACAATACAAACATGCATTTTGCTATATCACATTTCATTAAATGATTTTTCTTTATAAAACATTTTAGACTTGGGAATATTCATTATCGTAGAGCTTTGCAATGATGTCTAGTAGTTTGACCGTAGGTATTTATATCGGTAAAGCGCTTTGAGAGGGCATTCGGTCCTGAAAAGCGCTATATAAGAACTACGGTAACTAGCTATTAGGTATCAACAAGTAACATTTTCCCTCTTCTGGTTCTGAAAAAATACAAATACATTGTATATTTGTGAATGTATGCAATATGTGCTAAAGAATATACATTTATAAATCATACTATTTACATACATTTATTTTAATTTTCAGGAATGTGTATTTCACATGTTTTTATCAATGTTGTAAAAATTGTATTTTATAAAAATACAAAAACAAATTTGTTTTTGTTTTATGTTGTTTTACATAATAGTAAACCCTTTGATTGCATTCCATACAGGTTTATGTGAAGATGATCAATTCACCTGTGGTGATGGAGCCTGTGTACCTAATTACTATGTATGTGATGGCTATGATGACTGCTTTACAGCGGATGATGAATTGGACTGTGGAACAGTGGAGAACACAGGTTAGTGCGCAAGTCTGTTGTTATACAGTAGGCTTGCAGGTACACCATGTGTGAGAGAGAGAGAGAGGATTGAGGAGTCCTGAAAAGGACTCTGACTCAGTAATCTTTCTTGGGGATGTGTAGTTCTGAAAAGGACTGTTTGTTATCTTTCTTACAAACAGTCCTTTTCAGGACTACACATCCCCAAGAAAGATTACTGAGTCAGAGTCCTTTTCCGGACTTCTCAACCCTCTCTCTCTCTCTCTCTCACACATGGTGCACCCGCAAGCCTACTGTATATCTACATCACCGTGCAAGCCGACATTTACAAGAAGTCTGTTGTTGTATTAAGCTAATTTAAAGCCTGTACGTCTGGACTATTTTGGCCAGGAGGGATTAGACCACCCAGCATGGTCACTGGCAGGTGGTTATCTCATCAACTCAGCTCTCAATTAACATAAGAAAAAGAGGATCATGGGGGACCAACGGGCACCGCTTAGGCATTGTTTTCTAAAGAGAGGGAGCAAGTAGCTACAAGTAGTACAAAGGGGCTTTAATAGTAAGAAGAATTTGATGATAGTGACGACGATGATGATAATGATAATTAGACATGATCGCAAGCAATCTTCCTAAACTTCGAAAGAAGATTAGGGTTAATTACCACAAAGATAGAACTCCGGCAGAAAGCAGCTCTGCTAGGTGCTGCAAGACTCTTACGATAATGACTTGAGGCCTAAGGCTACGATTTGTAGCTAGCCCTTCAGTCTGCCATGATAATGATGATATAAACAATGAATTAATAATGATATTGATAATACATGTATATCTTGTTTAACTAGGATATATAATGTTCTCCCTTGAGGCCATACAATCATATTATTATCAAGCTATCCCCATAAGGCACTACACAATTCAAGGAATTTCGTCCAACTGGGTACCCACGTATGTATACCCATGTACTTCACTCTGGTGGGCAATGGCATATGTATGTAGATTACTGTCATGCCAAAGGACATTGGTGCTATGGCAGGGTTCCACATGAAGTACTGTTTAACTTTACAGAGTATGATTTGATAACTTATTGAGTGTCGCGTAAAAACTTCTCAGCCAATAACATGCTCTTTAACAAATAATATATTTTGTCTAACCTATTGCTGCCGCCTCACAACCTTGAGGTCGTGGGTTCGAACCCCGGCCGCGTCATACCAAAAGACGTTAAAAGACAGGAGTTGCTGCTACCTTGTTTGGCGTTCAACAATAAGAGATAGAACAACGTCGATCTGGCGCTGCTCAGTGGCTGCCGGGCTCACGATCAATTGGGCAAAAAGAATTTCCATTTTAGGTTTAACTTAATAAAATTTGGAGTGGACTTTAAAAGATTATTATTATTATTATTATCATTATATCAACAGAGCTTATCACATTAACTGCGGGTGAAGAGCGTCAGATCCAATCCCCAGGTTACCCTTCACCCCACGACACCCTCTGCTACTACCTCTGGGTCATCACGATACCAGAAGGTCTCTACGTCCACGTGATCTTCAACGACTTCTCCGTCAGCCGCTGGACGTATCTCTCCCTCGGGACAGGCCCCGACCCAGACAACAGCACCTCGCTCTACGCCGTCTACTACCATCGTACCACTCCGAACGAGGCTGTCATCCCCAGCAATGTTGCCTGGTTGGACTATCACTGCGGTCACTTCGCAAATGGCAGAGGGTTTGACCTGACTGTCACTACGACAGACATTAGCAGTAAGTTTCTAATGCAGGGAGAAACATATTACTGAAACTTAGAAGAACTGGATAAATAGCAAAGCTGCCAACGTACACTCCTATTTTAGAAGAATATGTTTCTAGTGGTTGTACAACTTTTGACATTATACATCTTTTGGTGTAGCAGCATGCATACACCATTTGACTTCATACATCACGTAAAAGGGAAGGCCACCCTGATATTGAGTTGGTCTCAATAAAAAAAATGGAAAAAAAGTTAGAACTGGATAAATAGCAAAGCTGCCAACCACAGAAATGTCACACATATTACACTTTAGGTCATCATTAAAATAAACGCTGCTGTTTTTGTGATGTCATATCTGAGAAAGCCTTAAGACAGGTTTGACTGTAGTTTCTAGTGCTGAGAGAAACATATTACTGAAAGTTAGAAGAACAGGATAATTAGCAAAGCTGCTAACCACTCCTATTTTAGAAGAATAACTTCTTATTTCTAGCCCTGAAACCAAAATTATGAACCCTACGGTAGTTTCCTCTTTTTCTTTCTTACACATTCTGTGTGGAAGGACATGACTACTAACCGCCGCTGAAAAAAACGCAGCATTTCTTCTACATTGTATATGAATGGAAACTGCGCACAACAAATAACTTGTGGGCATTCACTGAGCTCTGTCTTATTAGATTCAGAAATGTCACACATATTACACCTCACATCATCATTTAAAAATATGCAGCTGTTTTGTGGTGTCATATCGGAGCGAGCCTTTAAAGACAGGTTATGACTTTATTTTGCTACCCACTACCAATGATTGGCCAGTTCACATATGTCCTACCTTATCCCATCTCAGCTCATGTGTTTCCAGACTGTACAGAAGGGCAGGTGCAGTGTTACGATGGGCATTGTATCGAAAGCCACTGGTTGTGCGACACAGAAAAGGACTGCTCAATGGGAGAAGACGAAGGAAACGGAATGCTTGCTAACTGTACTGCCTACGATCGCAGTAAGTTTTGAAAATGCCGTTTGGATAGAGAAATTGAAAGAGAGGAGATACTGAAATTGGGAGAGAGCTAGAGGGAGAGAAATGGAGAGAGATAGAGAGAGATCGTTTTAATAATGGGAGAGGATGAATGAAAAGGAAGGCTCGCTAACTGTACTGGCTACGATCGCAGTAAGTTTTGAAAAGATGTGTATGAGTGAAATTGGAAGAGAGAGGATACACAAACTTTGAGAGAGCTAGAGGAAGAAGAAAATATTCATAGAAATAGAGTGCGAACGAGTGAGAGACAGAGAAAGAGAGAGAGAGAAAGAAAGAGAGAACGGTGGGTGTTGGTCAGTGCGAGAGGATGAAGCTGTACCGCATATGGTAAAATCCTGTTTAGACCTATGAAAAAAGTGAGGTAAACTCTGGAGGTTAATACCTCGTGTCATCCTTTGTCCACTGTAGATATAAACGCTCGCTGCACAAAGGACAAAGCGCAAACACGAGGTAAACGCGAGGTAAAATTCACGCTAGACGGTCTAGCACGGCATGGCACAACCTCCATCCGGTGTGATCCGTTGTTTGAGCATAGATCTAAACGCTCTCGGGATAGAAACCAGAAGTCTTCTTGCTCTGAAGCGCGCACCCTTGCTCCACATCGTGATCGGCTGAGAAGATGGATGTAAACAATGAGGTCAATCTGCTGAACTCGTGTTGACAATAACAACGTGTTTTACCTATATTTCACTGTAACATTGATATAAAAACATATCGCATGAAACCTTGATTTTCAATTTGTCTGATGAATATACATTTTTTTTTAATAAGAAATATATTCCATGTAGACATCGTCAATGAGCGGCACGGCCTAGCGAAGTTATCTGTTTTTTATTTTTATTTTTGCACAGCTGTAGCAATTGCGCGCGCTACGTACCTCGTGATTACCGCAGACGTGCATTGTAAATTTAAACAGCCCTCGCGCTCGTTACTTAGTGTTTGAGAAGGATTGTCATCCATGTTTACCTCAGACAGTCGTCTGGCGTGACACCGAGTGACATAGATCTAAACAAGGTATAAGTTAAAGGTAAAGACCAGTATTGGAAACGCCCCAATTTCAAAAAATGAAATGGAAGCTCTTATTATCAATCATGTGAAAGAATATGTTTTGACTAGTACATGATGATAAAAAATTTGCTGGGAAACCGCCTACTAATTGTTATATTTGGTAAATTAGTTTATCTATAGGTATGTGAGAGATAAACGCACGTGTCGCTCATGTGTGCGTAGTCCCATATACATCTTTCTGTGTACAGTGCTTGTAACTTTATGAAGACAGAGAGGACACAAGCGAGAAATATATTTCTTCTAAAGATTAGTATATTGGTATAACAGTCATCATTATCATCATCATCATAATCATCATCTTCATTTTTATGATACCCATTACAGGAGCATGTGGTAACCATGACAGCGAGTTTGAGTGTGACGATCAGACGGGATGCATTCATGCGAGCTTTGTTTGTGACAGTGTCTATGACTGTCCATACACTGGTAGTGATGAACTCAACTGTTCAAGTAAGTTCCCTTATCATATCCAGATGTAATTTATCCAATCCCATCTAGAAGGTATTTGATATACCGGTAGTCTTTTTTATTATTATTATTATTCATGTTTTTTATTATTATTATCATTATTATTGTTATGGATGTTATTATTATTATCATTACTATTATCAGTATTGCTTTTGTTGTTTCAATCACATTGAATATTAAACTTGAGCAGTTTGCATCTTTAAACAATTTTAAGTATAATCTAAAACTTCACCTGATGCAGAAAATTTGAATTTGACAACCGCAATTTTTTTATGTGTGTAATTACTATGTATTATTGTATTTTCTCTGTCCCTTTTTCTGTTTTATGTGTGTACATTTTTAGGATCATCTACCTAAAGTTTCTGTAACTTTTTTGATGATCCAACCACTTTGTAATTTGCTTTAGTGTATTTTTTATTTTATTGGTTTATCTATGTTTGCAAGAAATACTTCATTGTAATCTTTACCTTTGTATGTTTGAATGAAAGTGATGAATAAATTCAATTCAATTGAATGTGTTTGGCTTGCAGGGGATTGTACTGTTCATGAGTTTGAGTGTCCCGGTCGTCAGTGCATCCCAAAGACCTTAAGATGTAACTTCTTTACTAATTGTTTGTTGGGGCCTGACGACGAGCTCAACTGTGGAATGCCACAAAATACAGGTATGCTGAAGGGCCCTATGTCTATAATCTGTCCAGAAAGTTGGGGCAGTTTTTGTTACATACCAGAAGTGAGAAGCTATGTCACCTATCAACCGTAACAATGTTTGCCCAAATTGAGTTTTGCATAAAAAGCAAAGCCAACTATCTTCAGAAGTACTAAAGCTTCATGATGAATCAATATTATGGACCCAAAGTTTATGTAATGTTATATGAATATGGTGTCCATGTAACGCTGGTATAAAGAGAAATGTGTATTAAGCAAAGATTTTGAAGAAAAGCAACTGAAACAGGATCGATTCTGGCATGGCACTACTCTATATATTCATTGCATAAAAATCTTCAACAGATACTTTCATCTTCCATGTGTAGTAGAAGATCTCATACCTATGTTACATGGACACCATCATATTTTTGCCCAAACTTTATGGAATGACACTATGCGCACCTTTAATTTGACTCAAAATTGACCAGGATGTTTTTCTTATATTCTTATAATGCTTCATCTAATGATTAAATTCAATTCAGTTCGATGATTTGATTCCTGTTAAATACAGGGTTACCTTTTTTCTCTGATATTACTTTCATGCTTCATCTGATGTTATTTCTTTTATTCTAAAGAATAAATAAGTGTGCTACGAATCTCATGAGAAACTCAACTTTGGAACACCCACACATACAGTTATGATGGGAGCACCAATATGTACCATTTGATTTGAAACTGGTAAATGGTTTCTTTAACATACCTTTCATGCTTGATTTGATTTGATTCCTTTTATTCTAAAGAATGAATAAGTGTGCTACAATTCTCATCAAAAATCGAGCAAGAACAATGTCATTTTCACGAAAAATGGCCTTGTCATTTTGACCTTGCAAAAAAATGTGTTCTCATGCCTGCACACTCATTTATTTTACATGCTGTTCAGGAACAGGCTAGGTGATATTTTTGATCTATAATAAATGTTGAAAAGATAAATAAACAAAATGAATGAAAGAGAGCGGGAAAGGCAAATTCATTGTCCAATTTCATGGAAAGAAGGAGGAAATCACCTAAAACTTGATATATGTATTTCCTATCAACCCAGAATATATCTTCTTGGATGGAAACACCACAATGCTGAAGTCGATGAATTTTCCTGATGACTATCCGAAGAACGAGTACACAGTGACCTATGTTTCCACGGTTCCAGGAAAGGTGATTAACGTGACGTTCAACACACTTGAGCTCAGCCTCTTGTCATACCTCACCTTTGGCAACGGCACAGATACGCATGACTTCGGTCAGATATTGGAGGTCTACACGCACAAGACTTCGTACCCATCCAGTACCTTTTCAATCGGTCACGAGCTCTTCATCGAGTTCTTTTCAAACATCTACGGGGGCTCACAAGGATATGATATCACCCTTGAGGCAGTCGACGCCCCACCTGGTGAGCTTTTCTCTTTCAAATGGGACTGGTTGTAGGCTTAATTGTTTTCTAAAGATTTGTGATACGTCATTTTTTGTTTTGTTTGTTTGTTTTTGTTTTGTAATTTTGGTTGTAATGTTGTATATACAGTCAAACCTGTCTACAGCGACCGCCCAAGGTAAACACAAAAAGTGGTCTTTGTAGACAGGTTGCATTAGTACTTGTTTCAATGAGAAACATTTTCAAGGGAAACAAAAAATGTGCTTGTTGTAGACAGGTGGTCACTAAAGGTTTGACTGTATATATATATATATATATATATATATATATTGTGCAATCACAAACAATAATCATATCAGGTATCAACTCATGATTTTGGACAGCTGTTCCAAGTAAGGAGAGTCCCTTTTTGGCTAATCAAATTGTTCGCTGCTACTCAGATGGTGTTATGTGTAACAAATCTAGGGTGTCCGTTAAATTCCACCCGTGTTTCGCCGTCTGCCCTTTGTCCGCACACAGACCAGCACCCGGCACTCAGGCGCAATTGCTCTACGCTATGGATTCATAGAACCCAAATTTCAAAGGGCTGTGATCCCTTCTTATCAAGTTATTCTTCAGATGCCTGGGAAAATCTGAGGGGCATTTTTGGCAGTGAATTGAGTGCAATTCTCTGTACCTGGCAGGAATTAATTCCTTGAAATGCTGGAGCGCTGTATAAACGGCAGCTAGGCTAAAGCTGGGGTAATAATAAATGCGCCTCAGAATATAATTATCTAGATAGACGGCGCTATAGAAATGCCTATTATTATTATTATTATGAAAATAAAGCATAGGTTACATTAACTCATATCCTGCCATAAGGCCGCATGCACGCTACCGTTATAGTACTTTGTACACGCGAGCGCGCTATTGATTGGCTGCTTAATTCACGCGAGGGAGCTACTGCTTCGCTGCTTTATGCATGTTTGCTCGCATTCATAATAGCAGTTATTGTTCCTGCCAATTGTATTGTGCTGAGTGCTTCGCACGAACTATTGATAGTACCATCGCGTGCATCAGATTATCTCAAAATAAACTTGGCACAGGGGGATTTGTGGCTTGGCACAATGGGGATTAGCCCTGTGGCTCTGGGCTGTATTTATTATGGCAGGATAAGAGTTAAGCATTAAATGATTTACTACAAAGGATTATTTCAATGTGGACTAGTTTAAACGTCTTTAAAAAAAACAGTTTGTTTATGTTCATATAAGGTTTGAGCTATTTTAATGAAATTTGTTTTATTGTGATGTTCCAGATTCATGCCACAATCAATTCGAAACTTTAAATTCACTTTTTCGTTTTCTTCTTCTTCTTCTCCTTCTTCTCTGTGTTGTTTGTCACTCATCTGCTTCTCTGTATTCTCCTCCATTTCTCACCTTTCTCTTCTCCTTCTTCTCCTTCTCCTTTTTCTTCTTTGTCGTCTTCTTCTTTTACTTCTTCACCTAAAGTCATGTACACCTAATATAAAACCAAACCGGGCCCAAAACCCTAACCCTATTAATAGAGGTAGCAGTCAATCTCCTTGAAATTCTGTGGATTTATCCTAGTCAGGATCTCCCGGTCATGAAAAAACCTGGAGAGTCTTGGAAAAATAAGATCTTCTGGAATTCATGGAAATTGATCATGAGTTTTATTAGATTTGGGGTAAGTAGGTAAACAATCCAGTGGTCTTAGAGGTCAATTTCCATGAAATTATGTTTATAGCCACAATTTTTGTAATGCTCTGAAGTAATGTACATGTATGTCACATCAAGACATTCCTAAACAAATATCCAACAATGTATGTGATTGTTTTTATACATTCTTTTATACAATAGGATACAAACTGTACATGTACATGTACTTCATGCCAAAATCAAGAACAGGTGAAAACCAACCTTTTATTTTATTTTTTTATACTTATTTTCAGATGTGACATTCCCTCCATGCGCTGATGATCAGTTCCAATGTGAGGGTGATGGGGAATGCATACCATTAAACTTTCTTTGTGATCGGTACCCAGATTGCGGAGATAACAGCGATGAAGTGAACTGTGAAGGTAGTGTACAAACTCTTTAATTTCGGTAGAGACAAAGGGGCCGTTTATGATCAAGGAGAACAGTTACTGCAGAGTTTCTGGCTCTTAGAAAAATATAGTGTCACTTTTTTTTGTATGTTGAAAATGGTGATACAGATAGTGATGATGATTATGGTGATGTTAGGAATGAAGGTGTTGATGATGGTGATGAGGAAAAAGGTGATGATGATGATGATGATGTTGATGGTAGTATTTGTTGACAAAGATGATGATGATTATGTAGCTGCTGAGGCTGTTGATGACGACGATGTTGATGATAGTATTGATTGATGACAATCATCTCGATGATGATGATGATGATACAGCTATAATGATCACTGATGATCATGATAATGATGATGTTGATGATCATGATGATGATTTTTAATGATGTTGATGGTAAATGTGCTCCTTTAAATAGTGTGCTTTTTAACAGGGTTAATACAATAAATGCATCTGTTTGGATTTGATCTCTTTTCTACAGATCTATCATGTGGGCCTGATCAATTTGAGTGTTATTGGAGTGGCGAGTGTATACGACAGGATGAGGAATGCGACGGTTACTATGACTGTTTTTATGGAGAAGATGAATACGACTGTGGTACGTATTAATAGCAGATTATTATCTTCTTTTTAAACTTTATTGTGTGTGTTTGTGTGATGTGTTTTGCAATAATACAACAAAAGCAACAAAATGTATATGTACTTCATGTATCAACAATACTGATTTGTAGATGTAGTCTACATGCCAGACTGTAATTTGACACTTCAAAACGATGCCATAAAGTCTTGAGCAGATCCCGACCGTGTCAGTCTCTGGCTGTGACATTAAGAGTTACAGTCCAGAGCCGGTATTCAATTCAATACTTAAGTTTGAAATATGATTATTTTACTTAGTCTTCGGCTTAGATAGGATACTTTATAGACAATTTTGGTATTCAATTCAAACTTTTGGCTAACGGTAAGTTTTTTACCCTAAATTTAAGACAGCTCCCTAACAGACTTAAGCCAATTATTTGGAGGTCTTGATTGGCAGGTATATGGTTTTCTAACGCAGTATTATAACCTGTGCACAATTATATCAGCACATATTTATTGTGACGCATTAATTGCGCATTACTTTTGATTGACCGTGTGATATGTCACAATGCTTATCAGTAAGTATTTTACTTAGATTTTGTCCTACGGCAAGTAAAAGTCGAGAATGCGAATTGAATACGAGATAAGTTCTAATTAGCTTAGTAATTTACCTAGTAAATTTCTTTCTTATTCTAAGTATTGAGTTGAATACCGCCCCATGGCCGATGGATGGAGAAGGCTATCTGAATATAGTCTCCTAGCTCAGACCCTCTGCTATGCATTATGACTCACTGACAAGCTAGGGTTTGTGCATGCAAACTACAGCTGATTGGTGACGTAATACTTGAAAATTCAATCTTTCTTCGATCATCATCGGTAGTAAGATCTTAATATTAATCCTTATTCACAATCAGTAGATAAGTTTGTAAAAAATAATATCTGCGGACTGTAAAGAAAGAACCCATTTTCAACTCACATTATCAACAGATGATTCTCGCTATCGCCAGTACGTCCGAAATGTCCGCATTTATAGCCTCTTGGACGTTTTTTTTTTCTTCTAACATGTATTTTGTAATGTTTTGATATATTTGTATTTCATATTTAGTTTTTATTTGTCAAAAGGCCCCTTCGTAAACCTGCCTACTTACTGAATTTTTGTAACCATTTTTTTTAACAAATCAATCATATCAATCAATTAATCAAACCAGGTTTTCTTTACGGTGTACAAACGTAAATATCTGTTTGTGGGTCTACCAAGTTGTACACACGGTGTTCTAACATGAATATTTGTATGCGGGTCTCCAGGTTTTACCTGCTTTCCTTGGGAGTTCGCATGTGAGGATCGAACGTGTATACCAATAAATTGGGCTTGTGACTACTACCCTGACTGCCCCATTGGCGAAGATGAAAGGTCTTGTGGTGGTGAGTATAATTAGCTCCAGGGGGGTGTTTCACAAAGATCCCAAGTCGAACTTAACTCTAAGTTGGACTTAAAAATTATGGAAAGCCATTAGCATCCTTGAAAACTTTTTGTAAAAGTTATTATAAATGGCATAAAATGTTGATTCAAATCATTTATATTTTCTATTATCATAGGAAATGTCATGTTCTTGATGTAAAATTTATAAAAAGTCTAAAATACTTGAATTTCTGCCTTTGAATATATTTCATTTTAAGGCTCCAATGGCTGTCCATAATTTTTAAGTCCAACTTAGTGTTAGGTTCTACTTAGGATCTTTGTGAAACACCCCCCAGGCTTTATTGCTACAAACTCGTACATGTATGTTTAGGTTGAGGGGTATGGGGTTTTAGTTTAGGTGTAGGTTTAGGCGCCTTGGATCAATTCGAGTGGCAGTAATCACGCGTGCTTCCTGCAAAGCTATGGAAGGCCGTTGATGACTTTATTCACATGCCCCAGACGTATGGAAAAGGGCACACGTGTGCTAATAAACTAGCAGATGTGTGCTATCGCACCTTGCACACGTCTTCTAAATAACAGGCGGTGATTGGTCAGTTAGCAGACGTCTGTCTGTTATTTAACACACGTGTGCCCTTTTCCATACGTCTGGGGCATGTGAATAAAGTCATCAACGGCCTTCCATAGCATTGCAGGAAGCATGCATGATTACTGCCACTCGAATTGATCCAAGGCGCCTTACTGGTATTTTTTTGTTGGTTCAGGGTTGAAGTTTTGAATTCAGCAAGTAAAGAAGTTGACCTAGGGTTGCTGGAGCATATGCGTGTCAGGATTTCAATACATGGTACACCTGTACATGCATGTACAGAGGAGATGGAATGGAGATGGTTATTTTCTGGCATGAATTATAAGTATGAGATAAAGATGGGCAATTCCAGCTTAATGGATAGTGGATTATTTAAGATAGTTTTAAGTAAGATCAATACGTTATCAGACACATCTCACTATCAGGGAGATGCATAGCAAGTTTCACAGTATTGCACTGAATAGTTTCAGAGAAAATGGACTCTTTGTAAATATCACAGAAATGACAGATTATGCATAACAGACGTTTGTGTCCATTTTTATAAACCTCTAAAGCATTTCTTTGTAATGTTCATTAGGTCATGCAAACCTCTTATCGGAAATATTTCTTCTATTCATCACAATGTACTACCAAAAATTAAGTTAAACTAGAATTTAATTTGTCACGAGGACGAATAAGGTGGTCTGTGTCACTGTGATAATGTCATCAAAGTGAAAAATGGTGAGATATAAGGAGAGAGGTAGACGGGTTATAGTCATGTAAAAATACATGAGCTGGACAGAGGGATGAAAGAGGAATCAGAATGCATAGGCTACACTTGGAAGGAGAGAGGATAGTATAATGAAACATGGTAGGGGTGAAATAAGAATACAAAGGGCAAAGGAAAGAGCTAGATGAAATTAAGGAACATCCAAGCAGAAATAACGGCGATATTGATCGCAAAAGACAGGAATGTAGAATCCAGATTTGAGAAAAAGTAATCTCCCATAGGGATTACACACAAAAAGTAATGGATCAAGTGATAATAGGGTAATAATAAAGTTAATATAGTTGTTTAATACATTATTAGCGATTCTACGTGTTTTAATATTTAAAGTAGATGGTACAGTGAAAGGTCAACAAGAAAAAAAAGTGGGAAAAAAATTGTTGGAGACGCCCAGACTCGATCCAGGGACCTCGAGGTTGGAAGTCAAGTGCGTTACCAATATACCAAAACATTTCCCATAGAGATTACACGTAAACGAAAAATGGAATTCTCAAATCCCACTTTGGAAGTGAAATATGAGCATGATCCCGGCATCTGATTGAAATATAAAGGGCACACTTGTGATAGCTTATTGTCTCAGCTACAACATACTCGATGCTCAGCGAAAACGAAGCTAAAACGACGGAGATATTGCTCGCAAAAGACGGGAATGTAGAATCCAGTTTTGAGAAAAAGTCCTGTCCCATAGAGAATACACGCAAAATGTGAAAAATTGACATGCCTCCTTTAATCGCAAAAATACGCCATGATACCATTGTCAAAATGAAATATCGTGGTAACTGCATTTCTAGAGAATATTCTCAGGTAGAACATGTTAAAATTTGAAAGAAAATTAATCAATATTTACAGAGATACAATCAATTTTCTAAAAATCTGCTGACGTCATAATATGCAAATTGAAATTTTGAGTTCGGAGGCCATTATGATGACGTCATGAGTTAATTGAGGGTCAAATGAGACATGAAATCATATCTCCAACTCATAATCTATTTAAATATGAAAGAAATTGGGGGTATCTATACATTCTGAAGAGTTAAAATGAATTTTGTATAGGCATGTTTTTGCCCATGTATTGTGGATACAGATAGCGCAGGTCGGCGCGTGCGTTCAACTTTGACAGCCGCTAATTGCGTTATTACTGGTCGGAAAAAGGTAAACAAGGTATCAAAATGCTTGGAAAAATGTAATAAATATGATAACAGAAAAAATTTGGCGATTCTATGTTGCAAAATGCCAGGACGCGCGCGCATAATTACGCGCGCGCAAATTTTAAAAATGCTTTACAATGGCCTGAAACGTGTGCAAAAAAAATTTAAAAAGAATTACAGCATTTTAAAAATTTGATGCGTGTGTACGTGCGCGTCGAGGTGCGCGCACGGAATTTGTTGACTTTTTTAGTTGACCTTTGACCTGAAGTTGATGTATACCAAATATGGTTCATTTTTGATGACTCATTATTGAGATACGATAATGACCTGATTTTTACAAAATGGCGCCTGGATGACGTCACGATGACCTAATGACCTTGAAAAAGTAAATTAAACTTAAAATCATAGGGCTTGATGACTGACAAAAATTTGAAGGAAATTGACCATGTCGATTTCGAGTAAACGTGTGCACAAAAAAGTGTATGGAAGAAGTAAAAATAAATAAAGAATAAAGAATAAAGAATAAAGAATAAAGAAAATTCTAACGAAATCAATAGGTGATCTGTCATCGACAGACCACCTAATAATGAGACCCCCCCCCAAAAAAAGGGGGGGGGGGTAACAAAATTCAGTCCCTGAATATACTATTGATATACCCATTGAATTAAAGAGCTTTTTGTGCTCATTTGTTTCATATTGAATTCATCATGGTACCGTAGCACAAATATTCTTAAAGTTATGGCCAACTTTTGGCAGGTGAACGTTTTCTTAAAAATATCCAGCTGTTAATTGGCACTTGGTGCTTCTTAAATTAGTGGACTTGATCTACCCACGGAGGGTTAGAACCTATTCTAAGTTAATACACTCTTATCAATTCAGCCGTGAAGTCGGGCATCACAGCAATATATCACCCAGGCTACCATCCATTAGTAATATTGATTTTTCTTCAAGTAATTTTGATTAGTGTACAGCGCTTTGAAACTTTTATGTCACAAGCGCTATATAAATTGTGGTATTATTATTTATTATTTATCCTGTTTATCTCCACATACAGCATGCGAAGAAGGGTTTTTTAACTGCACTGACGGGGCCTGCATTCCAGACTACTATGTTTGTGATGCATATACGGACTGCTTCACAGAAGTAGATGAGGATAGCTGTGGTAATCCAAGTAACACTGGTAAGAGTTATTGCATTTTTTACAACTAAGTTGACCAGCATTTCTTCTGTAAATTGGCGACTTCATTACACTGGTGGCAGCGGTGGGATGCATCATATTTTTAGAAAAAGAAGAAGAAATAACTTTGCCATTTCCTATAATGACAGCATTTTGTGGTAAAAGGAGATTTATGTTAGAGGTTAATTTGGAGCTCCCTGATGTGGCTCTTCAGTTTGACCAAGTTCACTTCTTGTAGGATTGATTGTAGGATTGTGGAGGTGTATCACCATGAATTTGAGAAGTGTTACACTGTGTTTGTGATACATTTACTGACCCCTTCACAGAAGGTGATGAAGATATCTATGGTAATCTAACTAATGATAATAAGACTTATTATATATAGACCAGGATTTCCATTTAAAATTAGCAACATTGTTACAATGGTGGCAGCGGTTAGGATGAAGATATACAATTTTAAAAATTAAATTAAATTTCTTTGAAATATAAAGTCTTATCAGTATCATATGGCAAAGATGCTTGTTTGCCATGCGTGCTGATAGGCACAAATCAATGGGCGCCATTTAAAGCCTATCTGCACTACTTTGACCAGGAGGGATTAGATCTCCCAGCGTGGTCACTGACAGGTGGTTATCTTATCAAATCAGCTCTCAATTAACATAAGAAAAAGGGGATCACGGGGGACCAACAGGTCCTGCTTAGGCATTGTTTTCTATATAGAGGACGCAAGTAGCTACAAGTAGAGCAGTCCCACTTCAAACAGAAAGATTGCCTTTCCCTTAAAGACAAAATTCGAACTGAAAATGAAATAGATGAACTATATAATAATAATAATAATAATTACAGTGCTTATATATCACGGGAAAGCTTATAAGCCCTAGATTACAATAATATTGTGCACACATTGTATGCGGGCAAGCACTGAATCCAATGACCGGGGTAATAGTATATTTGTAAAGCGCTTAGAGACATTTGTATTAAGCGCTATATAAACAAATAATATTATTATTATTATTATTATTAATATCAATTATATGCCATTTTAGTGTCTGTCAGAGGAGTATCAGCCCTCTGAAAAGTCAAAATCTAAAGCTTTGAAAATCAGAAGTTGTCAACTTAAAAACTTGTTATCGACATAATATATGTGGAGTACGCATATATATTCACAATGACTTTGATTAATTCAGCACGTTTCATTGCCTCAGCTATATAGGTGAACCGGTCAGGTCCACATGTTATGTCATAATAATAATAATAATACATAAGATTTATAAGGCGCCAAATCCACTTGACATTAAAATCCTCAAGGCGCAGCTTGTGCAAAAGATGAAATACATAACATGATACATTTATACAGAGTGCAATAGGAAAAGTACAGACATGAAAGGTTATGGTAATCAATTAAAGCTAAATTAAACAAATATTTCTTAAGATTGTTTTTTAACACTTCAGCAGAGCTGCTATTCTTAATCCATTGAGGGAGAGTATTCCATAATGAAGGCCCAGCATGAGCGAAGGTTCGCTCCCCCCACTTTGTTTTAACCCTAGGAGTAACAAGTAAGCCATCATTTTGAGAACGTAGCTGTCTAGAGGGAAAGTAATGCTTAATCAAGCCGATGTTGTACTGCGGAGCAGAGCCATGTATACAGTGAAATAATAGCAAAATAATATTGAAAACAACACGTTCTTCTACAGGCAACCAATGGAGTGATTTGAGGACTGGTGTGATGTGACTGTACTTGTTGGACAGGGCCACGACACGAGCAGCAGCATTCTGTAATTTTTGTAATTTTGCGAGTAGGTTGTGAGGCGAACCAAACAAAAGGCCATTACCAAAATCCAAGCGAGATGAAATAAAAGCATTAGTAATTTTCACTGTATTAACTTCTGCAAATTTGACCCCTGTTGACCCGTAATTTGGAGGGATGCAGAAAATGAGGTTTTAATTTGCTTTTGTGCAATAATGAAAGGGTAAATACTTGTTATTCCTTTATATTTGTAATCTACATTCATTCAGTTTTCCATTTCAATTATATCAAGTTGTAATTTCATCGGATAGGACCTTTAAGTCAAACAAAGTTTCTTAACTTCATCACATACATGTAATTATAAAAATTTATTTTTAAGGGATCAAACTGTGACCTTCCATAGATTGGTAAAAAAAAATTCAGCCAAGTTTAATTTAAAAATGTGGACCGTTATGATAAATGTCAATCGTTGGTTCTCTATAGAGCAAATCACCCTTGGTCTTGGAGAAGAGCGATCCATCCAATCTCCCGGCTACCCTGATGTTTCTCAACATGGCTCACTATGCTATGTGGAATGGATTGTCACCGTTCCGGAAGGCTACGCCCTTCATCTCGTCTTCAACGACTTCTCGGTACCCATCAATGCCTGGTTGCAAATCGGGACCGGTGCGGACGCTGACGATGACTCCAGTCGCTATGCTGTCTACTACTCCCGTACAAACCCTAGAGAGGTGGTCGTTCCTGACAGCACCGCATGGATCTCGTATCACTGCGGATTGAACGGGATGGCCCGAGGTTTTGACATTACCCTCAGAGCAACAAATCAAACAAGTAAGTATTATTATCATTATTATTATTTTCATTATTGTTATTATCATTATTAGTATTAGTAGAAGTAGTAGTAGTAGTAGTAGTAGTAGTAGTAGTAGTAGTAATAGTAGTAGTATAATTATTATCATTATCAGCAGTATTTTTTATTATTATCATTATTACAATTATATTGCTACCCCCTTCTTCCCCCCCCCCCCACTAATATTCAAAATAACATATAATTAATTTTATTATGAACTTTGATGCACTTTTCTTCAGCTCACAACTACACTGCCTGCATAGCTGGAGAGTTCCAGTGCAACGACGGCCACTGTATCCCGTCTCACTTCCTGTGTGACACAGACAAGGACTGCTCAATGGCCGAGGATGAAGAACATGCCCTGGGACGCGTCAACTGTTCTACCTTTGATCACGGTAAGTAAATCGTTTATACCGCGGCACTGTATGTCCTTGGCAAGACATTAATCTACATTTGCCACACTCAACCCAGGTGAGGTAAATGGATACCTGGTAGGATTATTCCTCAAAATGCACTGTATATCCTTTGGCAAGACATTAATCTACATTCGCCACACTCGACCCAGGTGAGGTAAATGGATACCTGGTAGGATTATTCCTCAAAATGCACTGTATATCCTTTAGCAAGACATTAATCTACATTTGCTACACTCGACCCAGGTGAGGTAAATGGATACCTGGTAGGATTATTCCTCAAAATGCACTGTATATCCTTTGGCAAGACATTAATCTACAATAGCAACACTGGACCCAGGTGAGGTAAATGGATACCTGGTAGGATTATTCCTCAAAATGCACTGTGTGCTGATATGAAGCTTTTTGGTCCATTAAAATCAAAGCTCACAAGTCAAGTCAGTAGATGTTCAAATAGCTAATATTGTGCATTTAAATCAGTTTTATTCGGATGGTGACTTCATATAAGTGGATACCACACACTTGTTACTGGTTTGGTAGAATCTTAAGTGCATTTGGCCATATGATGTGGTTCATATGCTCCTGCAGCTCTTAAAAGATACTTAAAGCATGGGTTCTCATGGGGAATAATCACCATTCGGGAATTCACCCGATAATAGATGTTATCAATCAATAGGACTTGCCTTCATTTTTACGACTGACAGGTCTTATGTAATGCTCTACACTTTCCACCAACAACCTCATATTAAGGAAAGCTCATCAGGATACATTTCCCTCACCCAAAGACTCTCTGAGAGATAGTGATAATGATAGTGATAGAGGTGGTTATTTTACCTGACAGCTAAGAAAGTAATAAATGCTTGTTAGTATAAAGCAACTAGAAGACCAAGGCTTTAGGTCCTCTCCGAGGGACCTGGTAATGAGGATTAATGCCTTACCAAAGGGCACGAGGGCATCGCCTTGGTTTCGAACCCGGGTCACCGGATTTTGAGACCACTGCTCTACCGACTGAGCTATTGCGCCCCCTATGTAGGTGGGATCAGGGGTTTACTACGTGTGAGATTTGTACAAACATTAATGGCATTTCCGCCAACTCTGGAGTCAGTAAACTTTGACATTCATGTATATGTACTTCGCATGAAAACTGTTGAGGTGAGGTCTTTAAAGCCCCTATAGTTTCATGTACATATTTAATATTTAATTTAATTTTCATTTAATTTTCATGTTTAAATTTGTATTACCTAAATTACCCTATTACATGTAAGCTAAATAGGAATAGTGTATCATTATTGTTGTTGTAATTAATTATTTTCATGTATGAGGCATAAACGTTCATTTCTATTCCGCCCTTTTCCTTCTTTTCTAAGCGCATAGGGACTTTCTTTGTGTTAGTGATATGCGCTATACAAATAACGTTCATTATTATTATTATTATCAAGTGTTGGGAGCCCCACAAATTTGAGGGCAAATTTCACGTAAATTGAATCACAATGTGAAAGAGAATGTAATTTAAGACACATTTCTGCAAGGATTTCGAAAACTAATGTGTTTTAAGTCAAATAATTATAAAATAATACAAAATGTAGTTTTGTTTGCATATAAAAGAAAACCTTAATTATGCTTTCTGTTATCAATATTTGTCTTTAAACACATTCGGGGGGGGGGGGGAACTTTGCAGAAGTGTCTCTTTAAATAAATGACATCCTCTTTCACATCATGAAATTCTGCCATCAATTTTTGGGGGCGAATTCGGGGCTCCAAACTTTTAGAGGGGCTTCAAATTACGGTATATCTATATTCTGTTAAATAAGGGAGCAGAATTACATGTACAGAGTTTAGTTATCTAACAATCAATCATTACCCACCCACTCTCTGTTTCTTATGTTGTGTAGATGTATGTGGAACTCACGAGACAGAGTTTCGATGTCCTTCTGGTCCATGCATCCATGGAGATTTTAGATGCGATGGCATTTTTGACTGTCCAACAGGCGCGGACGAAGTCCAGTGCCCAAGTAAGTCAAAGTTTTTATGAGGTGCTGAGTCGGTAAGTTGTTTACCGATCAAATCAACAATTATGGGTTTTTATGTTTCATTATAATGATAGAAAAAAGGATAATAAAAACAATGTACATGTATACATTAGGCTTGCGGGTGCACCATGTGAGAGAGAGGGAGGATTGAGGGGTCCTGAAAAGGACTCTCGGTAATCTTTCTTGAGGGTGTGTAGTCCTGAAAGTCACCTCAATCCTCCCTCTCTCTCTCATGTGGCGCACCCGCAAGCCTACTGTATATCTACATGCACTGCACATGGAAAATATTTGAATATGAGGGCATTTGAAGAGTAATATTTTCAGGTTACATTTCTACTATCTCTACATTTCTATGATATATTACGAAACTGACATACAGAGGATGGAAAGCTCACATATTATTTTTTCATAATTACTAGAACTGAACAGTCTCTTTAATTAACACTATAGTAATTTAAAAGCATGTGCAGAAATTCCCCACAATCGATCTTAGTGGAATCAAACTCAGTAAAAATTAATTTTGTATATTTATATAAGTATGTATGTATATACCCCTTACAGCGTCATTAGACAGACACTCATGTATGTACCGGTAGTGAAAAAATGAGTCATTAAGTAGACATGGACATTAGCAGGACATGTTCATGTCTTTTTAACGATTGGACAATAGAATTATTGCCCTTTACGTATGTTTGCAGGCAAAGTTTTAAGGTCTCCCAAAAAACAATAGGTTTCATTCATTACCGGTAGTCATTATTTTAATTAGTTTAATATATTATTTTGAATTTAGGGTGAGGGTTATGGTTAGGTTAATAAACTAGTTTTTATGATGTCCTGTTAATACAACATGTAAGGATACCGGTATATACATTGTAATAATATATTGTCTTCTTACAGCTCCATGCGGAGAAACAATGTTTGAGTGCCCCCACCAACAATGCATCCACGGAACTAGTAGATGCGATTTCATATTGGATTGCTTGAGTGGTGACGATGACGAACGCAACTGTGGAACACCAGAAAAGACAAGTAAGACTGCATTACGTACAAAATTGTAGTTTTAACTCATAAATGCATTCATGAATTGGCACCAATTTGTCTGCAAGAACTAATCCAGTCATCTTCACAATTAAACCTTGTGTCTACTTCTGTGTCAACTCTTTCTCATGGTAATTGGTCTTTTTGCAAAGCCTCTGCTGAACTTTGGAACAGACTACCTTTAAATGTCAAATACTATCAAACTGTTAACCAATTCAAAAGTAGTCTTAAGACACATTTATTCAAAATTGGATTCGAAGATTAACTAACTGTTCACTTTGATTTATATTCCAAATGTATTGTAATTTGTAGGTTTATTTGCACTTTTTTGTTTTGTTTAATATGTAATTGTTTATCAGTCTATTTTGTTTGTTATAGCGCTTAGAGACTTTGATGCTAAGCGCTTTATAAGTAACTTTTTTATTATTATTATTATTGACTGTTAGGGTAGGAAAGCTCAAGCTGTGAATAGATCAGCTTTTCCTCCTCAAAATACCACTAAGTATGAATGAACATCACAATGTACTGTATTAGAAATGGACTCAAAATTCTGCCAGGTTTTTGCTCTTTCTGCCCATGTATAATAATAATAATAATTATTATAATAGTGGCTACTTGTATAACAAAGGGAAGATTCAGAATTTGTTTTTTTTTATTTTTTTTACCTGCGTTCACGAAACAGACCGAAGGTCTCCTCACGCTTCGGTTTTGCGTATGTTGCAAGCACGTGAATACCGCGGTATTATACCCGATTGGCACCGAGTCAGGCCACGGGAAAGACACGTAGTCTCGTCATGCTACACCCCCTTTAACAAATACAAAAATCAAATCAATTTCTTTGCTCACCAAAAAATGTTTCACAAATCATCTATTTGTCCTACCATTTCTTCACCCAGCATACATCTATCTGAGCCAGAACTCCACCAACATAACCTCACCAAACTACCCTGATGACTACCCACGAAATGAGTACTACGTGACATTAATCAGAACCGATCCTGGCCGTGTGATCCGCATGAGCTTATACGACGTGGATCTCAGCATAAACACCTACCTGGCCTTTGGACACGGTAGCAACACCCAGGATTTTAGCGCCGTCTTTGAGGCATATACCCATCGTTCTGCCGTGCCTGCGCTGTTCACTTCTCTCTCCAACGAGATCTTTGTGGAGTTCCTTACAGGGGTTTATGGGGGCTCTGGTGGATATTTCATCGGGTTAGAAGATGTTGATTCATCAAGTAAGTACAATGCTGCAACATTTCATCCAGTATTAAACGATTGCTCTGGGTCCCTATATTCATTGTAATATTTCAGATACGTCTGTAATATGCTTTTCACTATGGCAAAATTTTCCTTTGCCAACTTTGTTTGCACACTTGGTTTCACCAAAGTGGGCTATCGTTCCCCACCGATAGTGCAGGATTATTTGGCCCTGGAAAAAAGCACCACAATTGCGGTGCTTTCTCTTGAAATGCGGTGCAAAGAGCTCAAGTGAGAACATAGGTCAAAATAGTCTGTGACTATTAAAGGAAAAGCTGTGCTAACCAATGAAGGCAGAAATACTGCATCCAATCAGGGTTCTAGAAGCGCGGCAGATATAAATTTTTCCTTCCATGACTTATTTCTTTCGAGTCTTAGGCATATTTTAAAACAATTTTTTTGAAAATCGGACATATACGGTGGTTACAAAGACACGTGACCTTTTGTCTTTGTATGTCAGCCCGAAAATCGCTCATTTTTGTGATTTGTGTACAAAACATATGGAAAAATGATTTTTGCTAAAAAGAGATAAAAAATTGGTTATATATTTGGTCTTGTTTAAAGTTTAGGTGTTTGTTTTAGGGTCAAAATAGTTGAATTGTAGTTGGAAATGAAAAAATAAAAATAAGTTAAAAAAACAATGAAATACCGTATTTGCCGGCAATAAGGCCGCAGCGCCGCATAGACCGCACCTCCAACTTTGACATTTCGTAGAGCAAAGAAAAAGAAATGAAAGGATAAAAACAAACGGACCAAACAAAATGATCGTAATTTTCTTGTAGAACCCTATTTTTTACTACAAACTGACACCAAATTCATCAATATTCTTATAAATTTACAGGAAGTTCACCTAAAAAATGATCGTAATTTAGCAGATCTTCATTGATTTTTAAGCTAGTACTGTATCGCAGGCAGCTTTGGTATCCTACATATACCCCTACCACAATGTGCAGTGTAATACAAAATTGCGACTTCGGCTGAATGCGCAGTTGCGTTGCATGCATGGCAGCTACGTAACGAGCCCTTTTAGTTTTTGGGGATGCAATGGTACGGACTTAGACCTAGATCTACCGGTAGATTTTGTTAGAAAAATAAGTTATGCAGTTTATTTTCGTCTTCATGTCAACAATGCAGCATAAAATTGTCGGTAAGATGTGTGGAGTTATTCTAGAAATGTCCTGTACCATTGTATAGTCATTGTAGTCCCATATGTACAAATGGACGTGCTGTTTTGACCGCTGAATTTGTAGTTTTTGCACAAAGGCCGCACCCAGACTTTTTGATATTTTTATTCCGAATATACTACAGCCTTTACGCCAGCAAATATGGTACATAAGTAATTATCGAAGCAAGAGATAACATAAGGAATAACCTGGCTCTTCCAATATTTTTGTTGTATTTGTCGTATTTTGTTGTATTTTTATTCAAAATGGTCTAATGAATATACGAAGTGTAAAAGAATGCTTAAATATAAATAATATATGATTTATGGGTAAAAATGTGGATTTTATGACCTTATTTGCATAAATTACCATAAATATGCAAATGAGTGATTTTTTCAAAAAATTGAAATTACCATAGTATTCTATACACTTCACTTGACATGCATGCACATTTTCGTGGTTAAAATAGAGTTGTCTTACCATACTCTCTCTCTTTCCTCATACAGACATGACCTTTCCACCCTGTGATGAAGATGAGTTCCAGTGTCCCAGTGATGGGGTATGCATTCCTGCTACATATGAATGTGATGGCACCAATGATTGTGGTTTCAACGGCGATGAACTCAACTGCCAGGCGCAAGGAGGTTAGTCTTGTCCTATCATGAGTTGGGATCGATCCTAATTAGATCGAAAATTCCTCTAATCAGTTGTACTTTAATTGGCCCTGTTTCTTAAAACTTGTTATCAATAAGAAGTTACCATAACTGTTATAGGCCACTGATAATCGTGGCATTTGATCGGCTGAGAGCAAATTTGTTGTAGATATTTAGCATATGTAATCAAATTTAAAGTTGCATCAATCAGCTACCGGTATTAGTATTCAAGATTACCTAGCCGTGCTTGGAAGGGGAAAGCAAACTGAATCACTCTAATCGTCGGGCCTCTCCTCCCGATATTACTGATTGGGAGATGCAGGGGGACCATTTCACCAAGGTTTTTCTACAAAGTAGTAGTACTAATTATTACTACCGGGTATTTTTTTTATTATTTTTTTTTAGCAGATGTTTCTGCATTTATTGATAAATCAAATTTTAAAACATTAAAATAACAATAATAGTATATAATATAATTGATTAACATAAAGAGTGACAACTTAATACACACAAAATAAAATTTAAAAAAATTGAAAGCTTGAAAGTATGGAGGTAAGTAAAAATAATCAAGATAAATGCAGAGGCCAACTATCATAAGCAAGGAAGCTTGAGTATTCTAAGTACTATTATAAAAATTATTACTTTCATCATTATTATTGTAATTTTAGTAGCAGTAGTGGTAGTAGTAGTAGTAGTAGTAGTATATTCTTAGTAGTAGTAGTAGTAGTAGTAGTATATTCATAGTAGCAGTAGTAGTAGTAGTAGTAGTATATTCATAGTAGCAGTAGTAGTAGTAGTAGTAGTATATTCATAGTAGCAGTAGTAGTAGTAGTAGTAGTAGTATATTCATAGTAGCAGTAGTAGTAGTAGTAGTAGTAGTATATTCATAGTAGCAGTAGTAGTAGTAGTAATGTCATATCATATTAAACATTATAATTATTAATATTTTCAGGTACTTGTCAGCCTCATCAGTTCACATGTGATGATGGGCAGTGCATCCATTGGTATTACCAATGTGACGGCTCAACTGACTGTTCGGATAAAAGCGATGAAGCAGGCTGTCGTAAGTAAAGTCCTCTGCATGCTCTGCAGTCTTACTATTATCTAATTTTCAAATAAATTGTAGTGAAATTACATGATACAGAATTGTGTGAACATGTCCGATAGAAAGAACACAAGTGAGCTCATGGAATTAAGGTTGGGTCTGGTAAAAACTGTAACGAGAAGTGGATCAAGATGGATGGGTTATTGAGATATAACAAATCATTGAAAATGCAGCTAACAGCTGAACTTGTTCAATTTATAGCGTAAATGGTAAAAAGCTTAGAAATATATTGATATTTAAAACTTAACAAGTATTATGTATATTCACATGCAATTTACAAGCTTAAAGGGACTTTGTAACATTGTTCAGATGAGAGATAGTGGTGCTAAGGCAGTGACTTCAATGCTAGATGTACAATTAAAGATAATCTGAAAATTTGAGCGAAAACGGACCATTATTCATGGTACAAATTGGGAAAAACTGATCCGATCGATTCCTTAATTCTCCCAACTATATTATTACAATTTAATTACATTTTAGGTGAATGGAAATCTCAAAAAGCAATAAAATGGCTCTACATTCCGTTCCAGACATTTAAGTGTTGACAGATTTTTTATAGCCTGTTTTTATGTCTTTTTTTCATGAAAAACGGTTGGGAAAATTCAAAAATGGTTGGGAGAATTTAGATTCAGAAGCGCCGCACATCGACGCCCGTTCGAAAACCCGTTGAACTTTGTTAAAATTCTTCATATTGCGTGAATTAATTTCGTATTTGGGGCATCTTAGTTGGATAATCTATACATGCAAACATAATTTTACGTGTTTTGCATCCTGATTCAACAGATTTGTGAAATCAACCATCACAATGTTACTAAGTACCTTTAAAGGCAAAGACCAGTATTGGAAACGCCCCAATTTCAAAAAAATGAAATGGAAGCTATTATTACCAATCATGTGAAAGAATATGTTTTGACTAATACATGATGATAACAATTTTGCCGGGAAACCGCCTACTAATTGATATATTTGGTAAATTAGTTTATCTATTGTTATGTGATAGATAAAAACGCACGTGTCGCGCACGTGTCGCGTAGTCCCATATACATCTTTCTGTGTACAGTCCTTGTAACTTTACCAAGACGGGGCCAAATTTCTTATCATTTTGATGATTGATTCCAGAACCTTGCAGTACACACCAATATTTATATGCTAAATGATCAACCTTTTCTGATTGATTGATTCCACAACGTTTCTTTCACAGTGCAATCGCATGACCAGAACTGATCTTTATCTTTAATTGTTGATATCAAATTGCCATTTGTTTTGTGTAAAACAGAATCATTTCATCACTCCATGATACTTTTCTTATTTTTTGTGATCCCCTGTAGCTTTATTTTGCCCATTAAGCAACCAATTTGCCTGTTACAACAGCTCACAGTGTATCTTCCAGCCTCAAGTCTGTAACCACATCGCTGACTGTGACATGGGCGAAGACGAGGCCGACTGCGGTAAGAATCTTGATGTTATAGACTTTCTATTCAAGAAAACAATTGAAGATCCATAGGAGTTGGCTCTCATTAGAGGCCTTTCCTCATCAGCTCGAGTTTGCCAAATAACCCGCTATTTTAACTATCCCGATCACAAATTAGCCAGTTATTTTGCGTCTTCATCAGCCCGCAGTCGTTATTAGAGGGATATTTGGTCAAGAAAATATCCCAAGAAATCTTGGTCTTGTTTCCAAAATATCCTGCTATTTGGGAAATAGTGGGATAATTTGCGCCCGTCCGAGCTAGTTTGGGATGAGCGTATCGGTCTGGTGAAGACGCAATTTCGAGCTTCGGGAATATCCCAAATCTGAATATAGCAGGTTATTTGGCAAACTCGCGAGCTGATGAGGTCGGGCCTATGGGGAATTTAACACTGTTCATGTGTTTACCCAATAACAGGTGTTGTCAAGCACCAGGATTAGCCCTCAGTTCTATGACCAACAGACCTATGTAATACCTTAGATTCTCTCATATGGTAAAGTCATTTTCTCACTATTCACCTCACCTGAAGACCCTCCGAGAGACTAGGGGGTATTTCTTGATGGGACTACAGGTTTGCCGTGTTCAAGACTTTTACACACATTACTGGTATTTTCACCAAGTCTGGTGTCAGCGAAATATAGCCTTGTGCTCATGGAAACCGACGACCCACGTTCCTTTAAATCGTAGGGCTCGTTCAGATATGGAGCATCAACAAAAACAGGGCGGTTTATAAAGCCTGTAATGAACAGCAGCTGATGACGCACACCTAGCAAATGACAACACACTGGTCAAAATTGCAAATTTTCAATGCGAGGGCCTTGTGTTCCCTGTGCGACCGTATGTGTGACCGCCCCATTAGATGTACAGTAGTAAGCATTATGTAAATCCAGAATATGATCATTAACTGGTAACCATGTGTAAAGTAATTCAATCATGTGATGAAGATTTCTGGACCTGTTCAAATGGGGGTTATAATATGAGGAGAAGTAATGATTCATTAATGATCAATCAATCAATCATTCCTAACAGGTCCATGCGATGAAGGTTTCTGGACCTGTTCAAATGGGGGTTATAATATGAGGAGAAGTAATGATTCATTAATGATCAATCAATCAATCAATCATTCCTAACAGGTCCATGTGACGAAGGTTTCTTTACCTGTTCAAATGGGGGCTGTGTACCAGACTACTGGAAGTGTGATGGAGGCAATGAATGCTTTGACGGCGGAGATGAAGTCAACTGCGATTTAGTCGGAACTATCTGTAAGTTAGAAGAGCTATTGATATGGCACTATTATGTCCATTGGCAGAACATTGAAAGACTTGTGCACACTCCATCCTACTGCAGTAGATGGAGATCTGATAAGAATATATTCCTGGAATGCTTTTAGCGTCTTTAATAAATAGGGCAGCTGCGAAAAAGCAAGAATAGGAATGGTACTTTATTGATGCTTTGAGCATCCCCTGGAATTGGTAAATGTACGTGTGCAATATAAATGTAGTGATTATCATTGAGTCAGAGCCAAATTATAATCCAATTCAACTTTCCACACTTGTTTAGGTCAAATTTTAAAAAAGGTTATTAATTGCTCTTTCAAACATTTTTGCCTCCATAATAGTAATGATTATAATGATAATAATGGCAATAACAATGATGAGAGATATAAAAATAAGAATATAGTATTAATGTCACAAGTAATTTTAATTGATTATCCCTACTCTGCTTGTATTCACAGATACCTTAAACCTAGGCCAGAACGAAGTACAGGAAATCACTTCCCCAGGTTACCCAATGCGTCATGAAGTTGGCTGCTATGTCGGGTGGCAAGTCACTGTTCCTGCTGAACTTTACGTCCGCTTCCTATTCGGGACCTTTGACATTGCTATTTATTCTTATGTTACCATGGGAACCGGCCTTGATCACAATGATCAGGACACACTGGTATCCAACTACCACCACCGCCATGTTCCAAGGCAACGTGTCATCCCTAGCAACCAGGCTTGGATTGAATTCCACTGCGGACCCGTTGGAGGTGGTCAAGGTTTCCAGATCGAGGTTTCAGCGATCAATCCAGACAGTGAGTGACAATCAATGTTTACATTGCTGGTTTCAAATTGCTTTAGTTTAAAGGGATAGTTAAGTTCTGTTGCAGAGAGTGCTACACAAACTAATTTTTTTGTGAGATAATGAAAAACTGAGTGTCGAATTTGAAAGAACATAATATTTAAACGACAAAATCATCTTTGTTTGATCAAAATCGGTTCAGAGACGGCTGAAATATACCGATTTCTAACACTTGTGTACCACCACAAATATTAGATATTTTGAAAAATTTGAAAAAAACGTTGAAAAAAACGAAATAATGCCTTTTACGTCGTATTTCAGCCGATGGCGATGTTGGCTTTTGTGTTCATGTGGCATTTTCGTGTTGCTCATATTACCCAAAATTAGCCGGCTCATGTATTGTTATTTTTGATTAAATAATTAATTAACGGTCACCATGTTTTTTTTAAAGTGGAGCTAAATTGGTATGATCGTATTGGCTAAATTTCACACATTTTGGGGCCTAAAATTACCTTCATAGCAATTTTAGGTTCTAAAAGGGCACTATAAAAATGTCATAGATAAGAATAAGAGCAATAACCATGCACTTTGAAGGCATTTGCGGTCTGAAAACAGAACTCAACTATCCCTTTAATGATCCGCCACAGACCCAGGGTCTATCATCACAAATGTGGTATCAGATAAAAGGGGATACAAATTTCTTTTCAATAATGTATTAAAAAAAGTTATTGTCCTATGGCGGACTAATGGATATTAATAAGTCAGAATGAATCAGGAGAGCTTTAGCATTTGTTTCTAGTTCATCGTGACTGTGCCATGGACCAGTGATGGCCTACTTGGTAGAGTCGCTGCCCGGCAAGCAGTAGATGACAGGTTCATGTTCCGCTGGTTCCAAGATTTTGTTCTGACTTGTTTTTCAATTACAGATCACTTATTCAATCTTATATATATTTACTGGGTGGAAGCCACAAATATGTTTAAATAAATCTAGTTATGTTATGATGCTAAAGAACGTTGGATTTCCTTTCATTAACTCTTTATGTGCCACACAAATATCTCCCTGTGCAACGTTGTATTTATCTTTTCAAGATTCAGGATATTTTATTTAACCATAACCATAAAAACATCTAAACAATAATACAAAATACAGAATGGAATAGGAAAGGACCAAAAGAAAAGTGAATGCTTGTAAGGAATGGCCCTGAAAAAGAGAGAAACAACAAACCAAAATCTGTTATGGGAAACGTACACCAAACGCTTCAAATTTATGTGATTGCAGTGCAAGATAATAATAATAATAATAATAATAATAATCATCTTTTAAAGTCCAATCCAAATTTTATTAAGTTAAACCGAAAATGGAAATTCTTTTTGCCCAATTGATCGTTAGCCCTGCAGCCACTGAGCAGCGCCAGATCGACGTTGCTCTATCCCTTATTGTTGAACGCCAACAAGGTAGCAGCAACTCCTGTCTTTTAACATCTTTTGGTATGACGCGGCCGGGGTTCGAACCCACGACCTCCCGGTTGTGAGGCGGACGATCTACTGACTGAGCCAACACACCGGTATCCTATACGGTGTAAAAAAGAGTTATTTTGGGGGCCAATTTTCAGATTTGGCAAATGAGCGACCGTGCAGAGAGACAAGGAAAGCAACCTTAGTGTAATACGAAACACACTGTATTATATTTTTTTCGTCCCTTATTACACCAACAGACTACATCCACCCAACATGCAGTAGCGAAGAGCATCAGTGCATGGATGAGTCTTGTATAGAAACCTTTGACCTTTGCAACGGAGCAAAGGACTGCTTGGGAGGGGAAGACGAGGATCATAACTGTACTACTTTTAACCATAGTAAGTATTACCAGGAGGGTGTTTCACAAAGATCCCAAGTCAAACTTAACTGTAAGTTGGACTTCAACATTACAGAGAGCCATTTGATGCCTTAAGGTGAAAAATATTCAAAAGCAAAAATCCAAGTATTTAACTCATATCCTGCCATGAGGCCGCTAGCGCGCTATTGTTATAGTGCTCTGTGCACGCGAGCGCGCCACCGTGTGACTGCCATGTGCACGCTAGCAAACATATGTAATAATAGTCATTGTTCATGCCCATTGCACCGTGCTGAGTGCTTTTACAGCGCTATTGAAAGTACCATCGCGTGCATCAGATTATCGGCTTTGGATTACGCGTCTTTTTATACAACAGTCAGATTGGATTTTCTCGAGTAATTCAGCGATTTGTTTTTTGTAAAGATTTAAATAACACGCACTTGAACCAACCTTAAAATTAACTTGGCACACAGGAGATTAGCACTGTGGCACTGGGTGCATTGTATGGGTGGCAGCTTAAGAGTTAAGACTTTTCATAAATTCCATATCAAGAACATGAAATATCCTTAATAATACAAAATATTACTGATTTGAATCAACAGTTTATGTCTTTTAAAATAACTTGTACAAAATATTTTCAAAGATGCTAACGGCTTTCCATAATTGTTTAGTCCAACTTAGAGATAAGTTCAACTTAAGATCTCTGTAAAACACCACCCTGGAAAGTTTACACTAAGAGAGTCATAACAAACAGTTCTCCTTTGACCTAACTTTAGGGAAAATAAAGGACAATCAATGTGCACTAGTAAGCAAATATTAACCGACTACGAGGGTAATGGTACAAATTGTCATCGCCTCGGTGATTTCGGGGCTACTATCATGATGGTAGCCCCGAGATCACCGAGGCGATGATAGTTTGTATCCATTGCCCGAGTAAAGGAGGTTAATATTTGTTTTATATCCCACATCGGCAATAAGGTCTATTTAAAGTGAATTTTACATAATCAATTTTACATGATTCTGCAGACAGTTTAGCTTCAGCTAGATTTTACAAAGCACAACACGCATACAATAATACAGTGGATGCGCGCTCATTTGACATTGACATTGACATTTCGCGTAACCTACTTTGCTACTCTTTAAAATATTCAATGGGCAAGTGGGGCGCGCAGCAGCAAAAAATTACGGTACAAAAGTCCTATCGCAGGGAGATAGTACTTATCTATCATTGATCATGTGACCTCGTTTAGACCAATCAGATTGCAAGATTCTTAGTACCGGTATGCGGGATATAAAAATTAATATCTTGTTCAATCTTTCAGATGATTGCGGCACCCATGAGAATGAGTTCTTCTGCGAAGCTGGGCTCTACTGCATTCATGCTGATTTCAGATGTGATGGTCAACTTGATTGCCCCTTCGGAACTGATGAATTTAACTGCGGCGGTAAGTATTAACCCTTAATGCATACCTGCCAACCCTCCCGAATAATCCGGAATATCCTGTTCCTGGATTTTTAGGACCCCAAAATGCGGGATATCCCGGATTTTCATTTTTTTTTTTTTTTTTTTTTTTTTTTTTGGTTTGTGTTGCTTAAGCCAAATTAAGCTTGTTTTATCATATGCCGCGATGTGAGAGTTCACGTATTGCACCTCGTGACGGGGGGAGGGGGGGGGGGCCTGGGAGGCCCCCCCCCCCCCCCCCCTATGATCTCGGCCGCCGAAAGTCTGATGAACACAAAAATGTGCATGCTTGTAGATATTTACGTAAGGAACAAGATGGTATAATTAGTTTTTTCCTAATATGCACATTTTTGTCTTTATAGCCTAATTAATTATGCAAAATGCTAATTTTATGCATTTTACAAAAAACTCTACATATTTGTTTGTAGACTTGTGAAGAATGTTGAAAATGTATTGAATAAATGTTTCCTTCATCTCATATTCATGAGGTTACATTATTTTTATGATATTTGAAAATGCATAGGTTAATTTACATAAATTATGAATACGCATTCATGAATATCAAATCTAGAAATATACAGGGAACTAGAATCATTACAAAAATTGTCAGACTCCACTTTTTGAATGTTAATTGAATAGAGTACAGGCTATCAAGAACAGTGACTGCCCATGGTAAATAAAGACAAACAACAATACATTGACATTGCATGCTAGAGATGGACCCTATGATAAAGTGACAAGGGTAAAATTATCAGTGATTCCAGTTAAAAGAAGAAGTATTTCATGTGATAAATTTAGCCTCTGAAGGACCCCTGTCTTGAAATTTTCTTGTTTTTAAAAAAAAAACAAGTGTAGATGATATTTTCTCCTGCATTTATTCCTTATATTTTATAGAATGCAGTGCTGGTGAATTTGAATGCCCTGGTAAGCAGTGCATTCCTGGAGCATTTGTCTGTGACAATTTTGTGGATTGTTTGCAAGGAAACAGAGACGATGAATTGAATTGTGCCAATCCAAATAATACGAGTAAGTATCACATTTTGCAAGGGGTGGAAAGGGTGGGTGGTGTAGTGTTTGGGAATATATTGTTTTTGTTAAGATGATAATCATTAATATGTTCGCACTGTGTTTCATGGTTTTTGTTTATATTATTATTATTAATCAATTAATCAGTTTATTGTAGTCATTATTGAACCCCGAAGAAGAACAAATCAACTCTGTCGGTGGAGCTGAAATGGGTGATGCCTCGATCTATATTTGAATTTTATTCTTATTTTTTCTAGAATAGTCCATGTGAAATATTTTAGTGTTTTGTTTCTTTATGTGTTAGGATGTTTGTGTTTCATATGTTATGATCGTAAACAAAAAACCAAGAAACATTCAAACTAATGGCAAACCCAGATTTATCACATGAATTTCATGTGCATCAACTTTCTTGAATTTCATGAGTGATAAGATATTCACAAATGTGTCTTGCCACTACATGCTTAATGGCGGGCCACTTTCAATTTTTTTCATTTTGTGAATGTTGCTTGGTGCTAAAAAGACATTAATTAACAATTCACACAAGTTTTTATGCTGTGAAATCATTATAACAATTCAAGTTCTTCATTTTGTGTAAGTTAAAGAGAAGGTTGAGTACTGGTAAAAAAAAGAAAATTATTTCTCACAGAATCAAACGAAACTTACACTGAATGTTCAAGATTACAAATAAATGACATGTGCCAAACAATTTTGGAAGAAAATGTATACTGGCTGAGTAATGAGCATAGAAAGACAAGGAATCAAGGTAGTACCAACCCCGACACCATGCGTGTTGTCCCATACATAGCTTTCTGTGTATGTGCTTGTTACTTTACCAAGACTCGGTCAAATTTATTATGATTTTGATGACTCCAGAACCTTGCAGTGCACACCAATACTTACATGCTACATGATCAACTGTTTCTGATCCTTTCCACACCTTTTCTTTCACAATGCAATCGCATTACCAGTACTAAAGTTTATCTTTAATAACTTCTCTTCATTTGATTGTGTTTTTTTTAACTCAAAGCAAGAAATGGTCTGTTGTGAGATGGCAAAACAATGTAT
This sequence comes from Strongylocentrotus droebachiensis, assembly GCA_035222895.1. Classification (NCBI taxonomy): domain Eukaryota; kingdom Metazoa; phylum Echinodermata; class Echinoidea; order Camarodonta; family Strongylocentrotidae; genus Strongylocentrotus; species Strongylocentrotus droebachiensis. The sequence continues at coordinate 81,433 of JAVYIG010001840.1, forward strand.
TTACACGTAGCTTCTTTTCTAGTAATTCAAGTTTAAAACTTTACAGAAGTAAATTTCTATTTGTAATTTAGTTCAATATTTTATATTCTTTCTGAAAATGATTGAAGGGAATCAATGTACGATCAAAATAAATTTTACTAAGGCCCCACATATTTGAGTGATATTCATAAATGTAAGCATACATTGTTTTGCCGCATGCACCAACCAATCGATTGCTACGCGGACAGAGCGAAGGCTGTCTCCATTTTTGAGTTCCATACATACAGTTAACGTATTATTTGTGGCGAAGCCTGTCTAAACTATGGGCTTTGTTTTATACATGCATAAGCGTACAGTCTACTGTTGCGCTGGCGGACAGGCTTTCTCTAAGTCAATATTAGGGACTTTTAGATTGAGTGGACAAGAATGGCATGAATGTCCATTGATCATGCGTGTCTATGGTAAGCAGTTTTAACATTTATTACTATTTCTTGATATCAAGAATTACCATTGCTTTACAACAGAAAATCATTTCTTGATATCAAGAATTACCATTGCTTTAAAACAGAAAATCATTTCTTGATATCAAGAATTACCATTGCTTTACAACAGAAAATCATTTCTTGATATCAAGAATTACCATTGCTTTAAAACAGAAAATCATTTCTTGATATCAAGAATTACCATTGCTTTAAAACAGAAAATCATTTCTTGATATCAAGAATTACCATTGCTTTAAAACAGAAAATCATTTCTTGATATCAAGAATTACCATTGCTTTACAACAGAAAATCATTTCTTGATATCAAGAATTACCATTGCTTTACAACAGAAAATCATTTCTTGATATCAAGAATTACCGTTGCTTTACAACAGAAAATCATTTCTTGATATCAAGAATTGAATTCTTGATATCAAGAATAGGAATAAATGTCCACTCAATAAAAAGTCCCTAATGATGAGCACGGGAAAACAAAGTATTGCCGTTTTATGTTGTTTTTCCTGTGAACATCACATGTGCGCATTGAGAAAGGAGCTGTCATTTGTTTTGCTAACAAATTTAGAATGTTCTTTTTCATGGGAGGGGGGGACATTCAGATTTCAATATTTGATTGAAAGTTAGATTACACTAATATAAAGCCAAATTCGTTATAACCTCAATGTTCACCAAAAATTGTCATACTTTTGTTTGCGGTATGACGGCCGTGGTGTCACCTACATGCATACTGTGCATCAATTTCGATATTATGTTAAACATGTATGTTCTCCTTTTTTCAGTGACATATGATCTGACTGACCCGATGAACATATCGTCTCCCAACTACCCCAATGACTACCCGTTGCATGATTATACAGTGACCTTCATCACCGTACCCGACGGCATGTTGGTCCGGGCACGAATATTAGACTTCGATCTCAGCATCGGGTCGATTGTTCTCTTCACGAATGGTCATGATACCGAATCAGGGGCGTCCGATTTCATCAGATCGTTCACCTCTGATTCAGAAGTTATTCCGGGAGAGACAGAGGTGTTTTCAGAGTTCAGCAACACGATGGCTATTGAATTCCACTCTAATTACTTCAGCCAATCGCGCGGCTTCCTCATTGAGCTGTCAGCTGTGGCAGGTAATTTTTACATAATATTGAAAGACTTCTACTGACATGAGGCCAGAACCCTGTTTCATAAAACTTGTTATCAATAACAAGTTTAGGTATGGTCACAAAGGTTTGTACGAACGATAATTTCGTACAAATCCTGTTTTTCCATTGTCTTCCCGAATTTCCATTGTCTGAAAACCGTTCGTATGGCGTTCGTAGCAGTTCGTAATGGCATTTGTGACCGAGGCTTCACCTTAAGTGTTATAAGCTACTGAAATCGTGGCATCTGATTGGCTAAGATTGATAACAAGTTTTATGAAACAGGGCCCCGGTTGGAACTTTCATCCCGTTTCAGGTTGTTGTTGTTTTATTCTTTAATAATAATAATAATAATAGGCATTTGTATAGCGCCGTCTATCGAGACAATGCTATTCCGAGGCGCACAATAGCTACATTTTTGTACTGATACATGTAAGTAATGTATGAAGAAAAAAAAACAATAACAATAATCATGTTGAGAAGTTAAAACATTGTCAGTGCAATGAGCAAGGAAAAATGTTTTGCTGTATGAACAGTGTAAATTTGAGGATTTTAATGTTTCTATATTGACAAGCTCTGGCATGAGATGCCCCTTACCGAAAACGCAGGCTTATTTAGCCTGCTTTGAACCTGCGTCTGGCCTGCATTCTTAAATACATGCTAATTATTCTATTGCATGTTAAATTTTAGCCTGTATTTTGCAAAATCAGTCTTACATGTTTTAGCAGGTTAAATTTTAGCCTGCATTTTGCAAAATCAATCTTACATGTTTTAGCAGGTTAAATTTTAGCCTGTTATTAGCATGCATTTTGCAAAACACAGTCTTACAGTTTAAGCAGGCTAAATCTCAGCCTGCAGTTTAAAATTAGCATGCGTTTTGCAAAATACAGTTTTAGCAGGTTAAATCTTTAGCATGCCAGATGAGATGCAGTTTAATCTTTAGCATGTAAATTTCTATCATATTTTGTTAAACCTGCAATCTGAAGAAATGTCCTCTGAGCAGGTTTAGAACACAAATTTATTTTTGTTATTGCTTTTTACATGTAGCCTGCAGGTTATTTTTCACATGCACGTTTAATGTTATATATCAGGGGTGATTCGAGAGTTTAAACAAAAATAGGTTCATAGAAAGTCGAGCAAGCGAGGTTTCGAGCGCTTGGGGACCAATTGGCCCTATTTTGGACTTCAATTGGTCCAATTCAGTTTCAATTTCAGTTTATTTTCATATTTCACATGTTTATTTCATTACATTTGGCATGTTACATTTTTTGAAATCATTTTTTTTGGGGGATGCATTTATACAAACGAACAGAATAATACATAAGACTAAGTTAAATAGAGGAAGAAATATGATGGAGCCTAAAGAGGAGAGCAATGCTTTTAGGTCATATAACATTGATATAGTCTTGTGTTTATTAAATATCGTAATTGGATTAAATTGTAACTTATATTAAGATATATTTGAAACCAATTGAAAACCTTGCAGTCTATGGGGCTGATTGGTCCAATTGAAGTCCCATTTAAGTCTAATGGGGCCAATTGGTCCAATTGAAACCCAATTGAAATCACGATTAGAGTCAAATGGGGCCAATTGGTCCAATTGAAACCAATTGAAATCACGATTAGAGTCAAATGGGGCCAATTGGTCCAATTGAAACCAATTGAAATCACGATTAGAGTCAAATGGGGCCAATTGGTCCAATTGAAACCACGTATACCCCATTCACAGTGGCCTCAAACACCGCGACAGCAGCGGGACTGTCCCGCTGCTGTCGCGGTGTTGTCTTCAGTGTGAAGGCTCGGACCCGTTATAAACTATCGCGGGATAACACCGCCTAGCGATAACGCCGACACAAACTATCGCTAGGGACGCCTAGCTACAGCAGCGGGACAGTCCCGCTGCTGTCGCGGTGTTTACTCAGTGTGAAGGCTCTCCGCTATAACACCGCGACAAACACGTGTGATTTGTTTACTTACCTATCACTGACCTCTTTTCTACAGCAATGGGGAACATAAAGTGAAATAGAAATAAAGTAACCAGTGGATTCAAATTGATTTTATTATTATGTAGGTATTATAATTATCCAAATAAAAATATTTCACACTTCAAAAAATTAAAATATTCTGACTGGAAGCAATAAAAATGCTAGTTTTTTAAAAAGTAATATGATCGAGGATACAAAAAGCAACTTGACATGTTTACCGCGCAATTTCAAGCAAGTATTTCCGGTCATATCGGGGTCACTCGCGGGTCATGAGCCATGCATACACGTGTTTGTTACGGAGGTAATAAAAATCACCCGCTGCAGCGTGAATGGGTACATGATATTTATCCCGCTGCTGCAGCGGGATAACTTTTCTACTGTGAATGCATTTGTAGCGGTGTTATGGCGGTGTCGCCGCTCCGCTACAACGCCGCTACAAATTTCAAAACCACTGTGAATGGGGTATAAGACCAATAGATCTACCAATAGGAACAATAGGACCAATATAAACCAATAAGACTAATTGAACCCAATAGGACCAATAGAAACCAATAGAAACCTTCATTTATGTTAGCCTGCCTTTTCGATTAGCATGCTAAAATTAACCTGCAATACGTATCTCATGAATATTCATTATTACTTTACACGTCTCACAGAAAAATACATTTATCATGATTAATTGTTAAGCAAATTATGACAATTAATGCACATATCAATTTTGTGATTGTATTTTCTTTGGAAATTATTGACCAATAGATTATTTGTCTGATCACACTTACATTCACGTTTTAGCAATAGATATATTGATTATACGATTTACTAACCAATTAGAAATAGCATGTATGTTTTCTATATATAGGTGTATGAGCCTGTACTTTTCAAAAGTCAATCTTGTATTAACTTCAAATGATCTTTGTGATGGAGTTAGTCTAATGCAATTGAGATTAGAATATTCCTATTGGTGGACATTTCCAAATATTGATTATGATGTATCAATTTATCCCTCGTTCCTCTACCCGAGTCGATATACCAATAGAAGTCTTGTACTGATATGGCAATCGAATATCTTCATTTTTGTTAGCCTGCATTTTAGATTAGCATGCTAAAATTAACCTGCATAACTTACATATTTCAGCGTTTTTGCAGGCTAACAAAGCAGGTTAATTTGCATACTAAAAAAGCAGGGCAATTTTGCAGGCTAATTGAGCAGGTTAAAATGATTTTGCAGGCTAAAATAAGCCTGCTTTTAAAATGTACAGGCTAAATTAAGCCTGCCTAATTTGCATATTTCGGCATTTTTGCAGGTCAGTGCTTGCTAAGGAATTAGCCTGCTTTTTAGCAGCTATGCAGGCTTGATGCAGGCTATAAGCAGGCCTGCCTTTTGGGTAAGGGGCCAAATGCAGTGGTGTACGTCCTAGTCTTGTGGATACGTTACCGCACTGTGGATCGCATGGGTTCACAGTTCAAGTCCCGCCGCGGCACTGATGCCTCATCCACCCGGATGAGGTAATTAAATGGGTACCTGGTAGGAAGAAATTCATTGAATGCTTGAGGGCCTTTAATGGTAGCTCGGCTAAAGCCGGGGTAATATTATGATTGCAGGGCCCTCAGAGAGAACAATATCAATACTGATGAGGCTACCATGGGTAAACAAAACAAAAAATATTATTATCATTAGTATTATTATTAGTAGTAGTAGTAGTAGTATCAGTAGTAAAAGTAGTAGTATTGTTGTTATTATTAGTAGTAGCAGTAGTAGTAGTAATACTATTAGTATTATCATTATTTTTATGGTACAGGTAACAACAAAGATGGACATGGTTTATTCAGAATCACTTCTCTCTCTCTCTTTCCCTCTCTCTCCCTCTCTCTCTCTCTCTCTCGTTCTCTCTCTCTCTCTCTCTCTCTCTCTTACTGCTTATGCATCCCGTATTGACTCACATCACAACTGCATGTAGTGGACAACCGCGTTATTCCTGCCCTCAGACTGCTATTTGATATCTAAAATGTAATCTTTTTCCTTCTAATGTTTTATATTTGAAGCACCAACATGCGCCAGTGATGAGTTTACATGTGACCTTGGTGGGTGTGTCCCTTACTACCTCGTATGTAATAGTATCCCTAATTGCCCTGACGACTCGGATGAAGGAAGTATTTGTACAGCGCCGGAAGGAGGTAAGACAAATAATTTGTTAACATACATGTTCGCGTAGGGTCTGATGATAATAATGATATTGGTTTCTTATGAAGCGCATTTACATTAACTGAACAGTATTATTATTACCCTGGTCAATGGATTCAATTACTATTCTGCACATTACAGTGCACATTTTCCACTCCCTGGGGAGAATTCCAGCTAGTGGCTCTTTTAAGGGCACTTACAAATTATTCAACCTCGACACCGTTCGTGCCCTACCAATTTAAAGGGAGTGTAGACTGACGATACTACGTGTCTTCCCGTGGCCTGACTTGGGACCGCAGCAATCACGTGCGTGCAACATACGAGAAACCAAAGCATGAGGAGATCTTCGATCTGTTTCGCTTACACTGACCATGTAGAGATTAAGTCGCTGACTACCATTAATCAAGTCCATTCGTTTACGTGCAGTTGTCCAAAAGAAGACGTAGATGGCGTTAACCAGTATTTGCCAAGCTACACCCCCTTTAACATGTGGGTGGAGAGGAACAATGAAGATAGCATGAATTGCTCATCGATATAAGTGCTGTGCCGGGACATGAACCCACAACCAATGCATTTCTAGTCAAATGATTGAACTACTTGACTACAACACCTCTACAAACATATAAAAGTTACAATTAATGGTAACTTGACAATAAATGGTAGCTTACAATTAATTTTATGTTGCATGAACACATTGAAACCATGTATAGTATGTGACGTAATGCCAAGCACCTTTCCCATTGGTTTTAACTCATATAATTGCTAAAATTTCAATTTTTCAAAATGTATAAATCAGGGCCCGAGAATATAAAGAGTTGCGATTGATTTGATCCAGGGTCAAGGAGGTTCTTTTCTTTTTAGAGGACCTAAAATAATGTGCTATCCATTATATATTGTTAATAGTGCCCTAAGGGAGAAGGTACACTAGCGAAAAATAGAAATAAATCGTGAGATGTCCATGACTACATGTACGTCACATTAAACTGATTAAATCGCCAGTTTGAGATTGGGATAGATTTAATGATGACATATTTCAAACATTTGTTACTCTCTCTCTCTCTTTCCCTTTTTCTCTCCCTTTCTCTCCTTTTCTCTCTCCCTCCCTCACTCCATTTCTCTGTCTCTCTTTCTCTCCCTGCCTCCCTCCCTCTTTCTCCCTCCTTCCCCCCTTCCCTCTATCCCCCTCCCTCCCCTCTATCCCCCTCCCTCCATCCCCCTCCCTCCCTCCCTCTCCCTCCCTCCCTCCCTCCCTCTCTCCCTCACTCCCCCTCTCTCGCCCATCTTCTGCCTGCAGGTGACTGTAGTCCGACGCTGTACACCTGTAACGATGGCCAGTGTCTCACCCTCAGTTACGTGTGTGACTTTTGGCCAGACTGTTTATCAGGAGAAGATGAGATAGACTGTCCGTAATTCATCAATCGCATTGACGTGGGTGGGGTCAAATGTCAACAAGAGGCTAATAACACATTTTCCCTGCATTACTGAAATAGCCCCTCCCCCCCCAAAAAAAAAGTAATAAAATAAAATAAAATAAAAGTAGTAATGATAACAAATGAATGAATAAATAACAACATTTAAAATTTAACATTATCGATAAAAGGTCGGTAGTACCTGCTCTGAAAAAGAATGTACAATTTTTGGCTTGATTGTATGGGGTACATTAAACACACATATCATTGAAAGCTCAAGAAAACTTGAATCACTTTAATTTAGTTTTGTATACACTCGCAGGTATGGAAATAACAAATATATATTTTTAGATAGTAGTTTGTGTTGTTGGGTGGGTGGGTCCATTCATATGTGTAGTTTTGTCCTTTTTATTATTAGGTCTTATCATGTACATGTACATGTTTTTTTAACTACAGGATGTACATGCAGCTGTAATTTTCCAAGCCCTACAGATGAACAAAGAGTGTAGGTTGGTTTGCCTATAAAATGTGCCTTATTCTAATGGAAATACTACCTGTATATTATGACACAGAGACTGATATCTAGTCATCTCCAGGCGAAAATATCAGCATAAGAGCTGGTGCAGTGATGTTTAAAAGAAGTGTTTGGGTTTTGTTTTTGATACTTTCATCTCTATTTGCTATTTTGCTTTCAATGTAAGGTCATGCAATTAAGGGGGGAAAAAATTATAAAAAGAGTGGAGTATGCAATAGTCTTTCCATTAAGTCCATCATTTGAAAACCAAAATAAATATTTTTAGGGGATCCGACAACTGAACGTTTCAAAGTTTGTACAGGTATAATTGTGATCACCCTGCATGTGTGTTCACCCCTAGTCTTTCATACCAAACTTTGACATTTGATTCATGTGTTATCACGTAGTTGTTGTTGTTGTGTTTATTTTACCCTTAACGGGTAATTCAATACTACATGTAGGTTTGCATGACCTTTGACCTTTGACCTCTCTGTCAATTGCACAATTTGGAGAAGTACGGTATAGAGAATATATTTTATGACAAATGGTGTGTATAAGTACTAGAGTAACGGTATATGAATATGATGTACATGTACATTCATCATAGAAATATATAACCGGCCTGTCAATGTGTATTGTCAAGGTATGGGAGCTAGACAGTTTTGTAACGATGTTTGTTAGCGCACAAGTTGATAGCTATATTCAATTGAACAGTACTACTATTGAATGAATCCAATGAAATATATCTTGGTTTATTTTCTATCTATGCATCAGTCTGTGTATTTTATAGCATGTTTAATCATTTAATTGGTGATGGGTGATACTTTTTTTACCATATATATATATACATTTTGAAGAAGAAAAAAAAATCATATATGTACATTTTATTAAAAGTCTGTAAACCTTTGGTATAGTCAAACCTGTCTATAAAGGCCACCCAAGGGAATTCCAAACACAAAAAGTAGCTACTGTAGGACACTTCAGGCCATTCTAGACGGGCACTTTAAAGCACATCAGTACTAGTTTACAGGAAAGGCCACCCTGCAAGGTCACTGGACAGGTGGTTATCTCGTCAACTCAGCTCTCAATTAACATAAGAAAAAGAGGGTCATGGGGGACCAATGGTCACCGATTATGCATTGTTTGTTATATAGAGGGCGTAAATGGCTACAAGTAGTGCAGTGGGACTTTAAGACATTTCTCTCTCAAAGAGAAATATACTGATAAAAGACAATCATTTCAGATGGCCGTTATAGAGAGGTTGCCTTTTTAAAGGTTTGGCTGTACTTCGTTTTGGTTCAGTCACAGATGCATCCAAGCATTTTCCTGTTGTAAGGTATCCTTCACCAGGCATAGATAAAAAGAAAAATCATTTCTTGTTGATGGAAAAACTCCCGAGTCATGGAAGTGGTAGGGGGCACTGCAACATTGCCGCTTATCTTTCGTTGGAACATGTCTCTGATTGCAATTTAAAGCTGAAGCGCCTTTTGGGACAATTTGCCAGAGTCTGCGAATGGAAAGTGTTTGGATATCAAAACAATATTTTGTTGTTGCTGCCATAATTTTGTTTAAATTTTTTCTAGAGGTACATGGTATGTTGTAATGTAAGAAATATACAATTTTTACTCTGAAATATGATCCCTGTTTTTGATTAATTCTCTTTATGGTAGTTATAAATGCAGTCTCAAAGAGTCTTGATAATGCAATGTGAATTGAATGATTGTTTAAGATGTTTATAACAGAGTGTGTCGTCAATTTATTGAATACTGATTTATTGGAAATACTTCTGGAAGATGAACAAATATTATATTGTTGAATCTTTACTGAAATTTTTCTATAGAATTTGTTATTTTGTAACCTTTTGACTAAAGATGGGCCTATACAATTTACTGATAGGTCGTTTTTTATTTGTTATACTATACATGCATATCGTATAACAAATTCACATTTTCTTTAATGTTCGTTTTATATGCAAGGTGTTTTTCTTACCAATATTGAAGGTGTGGGATTAGGTTAAGTTTGATTTCGTTGAAAGGTTTTAAGCTGGCGTTTAAACAACTTATTGCATGATTGAAGCTGCAAGTTAATTAAATTTAGTGGCACACAAAGATGCTACACTGCAATCATTGGTTGGCTTAAAGTGTATAAGTCATTCTATCTCCGAGTGGTGGTTGTTTCCAAGAGTTGTTGTTTCATATGAAATGTGCATCTCAAGTTTCTTTGTATCGGATCATTCATTCAAGATGATATCTCAAAGATCAGACATAATGTGAGATTCAAAAACTACCTATGATCTTTTATTACTCAGAACTTGTTCAGGCTGAATGTAAAGGCTGCACTAGGCTTATGCACAAAGATTGTGACTCTGTTAGTTATTCTTGATAGTTAAAGCCTATATATTACAGAACGTTAATGATCATTCTCCGTGACTGTTTAGATTGAAATTTGAACTATCAAGAATAAATTATGTGCTAATCTTTTAAATAAAAGAGGTAAAACTATAGTTTATTCTAAATGTGTGGGTAATAGTGTATTACTCTTGAGAATCATGTACAAGGTCATTGCACTTTTCAATATTTCAAATACTAATTTTTCTCTTGCAATAGAACTCGGCTACCGAAACTAAAAATTTACTTCCCAGAAGAGCCAGTAAAATGTATAAATCCTTCAAATTATTTGTATGTACATTTACAAAATGATGTTACTATGTACATTTTAGGTCATTATAGCAGCTACCATATACAGTAAAACCTGTCTATATAGCAACCGCCCAAGGGAAACACAAAAAGTGAGCTTTGTAGACAGGTTCCTTTAGTACATGATTCAATGAGAAACCATTTTCAAGGGAAACAACAAACGTGGCCTTTGTAGACAGGTGGTCTTTGTAGACAGTGGTCACTATAAAGCAGGTTTGACTGTAGTTGTCAATATTTCTACTTGGAGGATTATTATGCAAAGAATCTCAAATTACTTTGGGGGATCACATCAATCAGCTGAATGTTTGGTTAGATTTGGATGATCAGTACTTCATGGTAAATTCAACAAGCTTCTTAGAAAAATAAATAAACTTTGCAGCACTTTCATGTATACTTTCTTGATGCGTTCATTAATTTGTATAATAGTGGTGATGGTATAGTAGTAAGAGGAGGAGTGGGCAGTAGTAGTAGTTATAATGGTAATAATAATAATCATAATGTAAAGAAGAAGGGGGAAAAGGAGAAGGGGAAGGGGTAAAGGAGGAGGCCTGGGTGGTCACTCCCAACATGACTGGCTATGCACCCGCGTCCAGAAAAAGCGGCGAAAGGGTGTCTTTATCAGCTATAATGGCGCCGTCGAAGTTTCCTTAAAAAGGGGTGTTTTCAAGCACTGATCGCACAAAAAACAAAAAAGAGTACCTTTTTAGATTTACAGGTTCGGCGTTTCTACGTTTTCCTTAAAAAGGGGTGTTTTTCAAGCACTGATTGCACAAAAACCATAAAAGGGTACCTTTTCAGTTGCATGTGTGTATGAGAGTGACCCCCCCCCCCCCCCCCCCCCCCCGTGGCCCAGCAGCATATGTCCAATGCACACAATATATCCATCTCAAGTAATTAAACTAAACAATGGAATTCAGTGATATTTCCAAGCAGATATAAATAAGCAATGATGAGAATAAGAAGCACTGAGAGAACAATAATGGATATATAAGAGAAGTGAGCTAAAGAGGGAGGAGAACGGGAGAGAGTTTGAGGAACACGTTTTCAAATGCTTTTGAAAAGACAAATGGAAATTCAAACACTAAAAAAGAAGAAATATAGTAGTATAGAGTACACATACAGAAATGAGAGAAGATAGAGAGAGAGAGAGAGAGGAGAAATAAAAAAGAAAACGAAGAGAGATAGTAAAAGAGAACTCATTAACAGAAGATAGAGAGAGATATAAGAGAATTCAAAAAGAAAACGAAAAGAGATAGTAAAAGAGAACTCATTAACAGAAGATAGAGAGAGATATAAGAGAATTCAAAAAGAAAACGAAAAGAGATAGTAAACCGGGGAACTAATGAAGAGAAGAAAGAGAGATCATACCAGAAGGGAACTCGAAAAGAGAAGAACTATGAAGTATAGTATAAAGATCTCAGAAAGAGGTGTTCAAAGAAAGTAATAGTTCAGACCTCAGAAAGCCTTAGAAAATAGTGTTTTTTTAAACTCAAAAAGAGAAGAGAAAGGGACAGAAAACTAAAAAAGAGAAGAAAGAGAGATATCTGTATAATAGTAGAGAAATTAAAAAAGAGAGGAAAGAGAGACAGATAGTACAAGAGGACTGAGAGAGAGAGAGAGAGAGAGAGAGAGAGAGAGGGGGGAGAGAAAGAGAGAGAGAGAGAAAGAGATATTGGAGTATATCCATTTATATTAATAACTCTAAGCTTGACGATCGATTTAAACTGTGTATAATTATGTAGCAAAAAAAAAGATTTAGACTAGATCTAGAGTTATTGTGTAGATTATTATAAATGTTAAATAGATGACTCAGTAGAGAACTCGACAGAGAGACAGACAGAGAGAGACAGACAAACATACAGAGATATTAGAATGATAAATGATGATGATGATGATATTTTTTTTTTCGATAGTAGAATTTAAAAAAAAAAATGAATTTTTGTCTAGATAAAAATGTCAGATTAGGACCAAGAGATGGCAGTAGTCACAAATTGTTAATTTAACAGAACAAAATGGCTGCGTCCATAGGTGCGTAGAAAGCGATGATGTGTACAAAAAACTGAAGAAAGAAAAACTATTTGAGTGGTGTCGGTGGCCGTGGTGAAGAAGTTAGCGCCTAGAAGTTTACATGGGTTTTGTGCTCCCATCCTTCTGAATAGAAAAGTGGTAAGTTCTATTTATTTTCGAGTTAATACAGGAGTCTAGACTGCAAATAAGAAATAGTGGCTAGCCTACACTGCACTGTAGAATCTACCCTGTGCTGTAGGCTACCCACTGCACTACCACCAGGCCTGGCAGGCAGGCAGCTGGCTAGTCATGTCACCGTCTACGGTCTAGTCTGTCTAGTGCAATGATCTAGCCAGGCGCGGCGCAGCTTAGAAATAACACTTGCTCTAGCCTTTTCAGTTTAACTTGGTTAATTAACATTATAACAATAAGTAACATCATCATAATGTAGCCTAGATTCTAGACAGCAATAACCATCTGATTTGGGTCATTTCTTTAATAAAACTGACATTTGTTGTCATTCCCCAATACAGATGGCAACCCAGAGATCTCGTACCGTGCGGGTAATTTAGAGCCACAGCGGAACAGCTTTTCGTTTCCGACATTTCTCCCCCGATTTTCTTTATTTAGATCTAGATCTAGATCTATTTTTCTGATTTCTAAATCAGATGTAAATTAGGTCGGTATGTCATTTGTCCTAGAAAAATTCTAATTACAGTTTTCAAAATTTGATAACTTAATATTAGATTCTAAATACATAATTTACGGACTTACTTATATGAATTATCCAATTTGTATCTCAGAACCGCGAAGCAGTACGTTCATGCATTCGAAATATTACCCGGCGGCCGATATATTTCCGGGTCCACCTACCAAAACATAGCCAATGGCCAATCAGAGCACTCGTTTCGTGGGAGTTCGTTGGTCAAGCCGGGCCGACTAGTACGTAGCTACGGTAGCTATTGGACGTTCGAAAAGAAAAAATTAATATTCATCAACTAAAACCAAGACGGATAATGTTGACAACGAGACTTTCTTGAATTAATCATTAATTTAAGATCTAAATGAGCAAGCTATCGTAAGTCAAATAAGCTATATATATATGTTATTTTTAATTTGTATTATATTTGCAGCAGTTATGAGGATGTAAAGAGTGAAAATCTTGTTGCATATATCTCATTCATCGCGGTCCGGTCGAACCGAACTATTTGTTCCGTACAGTCCCTCACAGAAAGAGGTCCCCAGACTTCAGTCTCTATAATCGGAGGTCTAGTGGAGCCAGACGTAGTCTCAGTGGAACAACCGACGATTAGAGAGACTGAAGTTTTCGGTCTACCTAGATTCTGAGCTAATTAAATTAGATCTAGATCTAGGTGATGACAATCCCAGCTAGACCTTCTAAGTTCTAGTGATGATATGAAATTTGATATCTATGACTAGATCTAGACTATTTTCTATGACTATGAGTATGAGAAGTCTATGATTGATGTTGATAAACAAGCACTGCACAACGGTTTGCTTCCCATGCCCTGTGTATATAGTTTAACACTTCCGCATTGAGCTACAACGCATGCGCAAAATCCATATAGGGTTTAGAAGTTAGAACCAACATCGTAAACTCTTTTGAGAGGTCAGAGTTTTGTAATGTAAATCGCATGTTGGCCCTTTATCATCAGAACCAAACTCTGGTATCAAGTTCTTACATTTTTGGTTACATTCTTGACTGATTTCAAAATGCTTTGTATGAAAAGAAAGAAGAAGACTCCACTGGTGAACTCCAAAACTAGTGTGCAAGGTTTGTCGTGTGCGGAAAGCAGTAATTACGAAGAAGAAAGGGGGCCATTTATCACAGGTAAAATAGAAAACATCTAAAAAGGGGAAAGGGACACTCATTAGAAAGAAAAGGGGCCAGTTATCACAGGTAAAAAAAGAGAGTATCTAAAAAGGGACACTCGTTAGAAAGAATAGGGGCCAGTCATCACAGGTAAAAAAGAGAACATAAAAAAGAGACACTAATTAGAAAAAAAAGGAGCCAATTATCACAGGTAAAATAGAAAACATCTAAAAAAGGGAAAGGGACACTCATTAGAAAGAAAAAGGGCACTCAGAAAGGAAAGGGGGCAATATAAGAAGAGAAAATGTTCTTAGAATGGAAAAGATACCTTCAGAAGTATTTTTTTTTTTTAAAGGGATGCTTAAATAACTTAAATTGGATTTTGTCTTAAGAAGCCAAAAACAAAAAACATTCTCCCTTACTCTACAATTCCTTCTGTTGGATTATTTCATTTTGTTCCAAATGAAGTTCCCCGGGATGTTTTGCTGTTTGTAAACCCACTCACAATTTAACCATCGTATGTAATGCCTGGATTTCAGTCTGTGCGAGGTTGCTATATAGTCAAGCTGGCATCATACAGGTATGACTTTAAAGGGATCGTTTAACAATGTTAAATCTGAGATACACAGCCCTATGTGTTATCAGTGTCTGTGATATGGTGTAATATTGAAGCCCTACAAAAATTGCGCTTCAAAATGATCAAGAAGTGCCTCAAAAAAGTAAAACTCTTTGAGTGACCGATTTCACCATACTCGTTTTCCCCAATAGACTGTAGTGTTATGAAAACCGTTTGGCAAACGGTTTTCAAAATTTGTAATTCCTATCATAAATATCTTGATAATCAGACAGGCGATCAGCATGTAAAAGTCATGGGGTTCCTGACTGACCTAAAGGTTTATCATTATCATTGCAGCATGAGCTAAATCCAGAATTTTGTTTCAGAATCTGAAACAAAGTTACCGGATCCCTTTAACGATGAAGAACATTCAAGACTTGTTGTCCTCTCTCTCTCTCTCTCTCAGATTATTTGTAAGACTCCCAAGTACAGAGTGACATCATCGTCATCATCATCATGAAGTTGTCGCCATGGTTACTGTGCTCCTGCCTCGCGTATTTCTACTCCTTCATCAAGAGGACCGTCTTCCGCTTCCGACGGAGACGTTCCAGTGATTCTAGTCTACCTACCAAAGGATCAGGGCCAGGGGGAGGTGGACCTGGTTCCTCTGCCAATGGGTCCAGTGCTAAAAACTACGCCAATACCTCAGGGGTAAGTTTAATACTCAAGTCAAACCTGCTTTAGTGACCACCTGTCTACAAAGACCACCACTTAAGTAACTTCCACTTTTAGCTTGATTACAGGCGCACGCCACAACGCCATCAAAATCATATTATGAAATTATGAAAAAACAGTTGGTAACTAAAGTCCAGGAAAAGATGACATTGGCACAGAGTGGGCATGTTTTAAACTTGTTTTAATTCGCTGATTTGTTTATTAAACATTTAAAACAACGTGAATCAAAACATCCATTATTTCTTGCTTTAATTACTTGGTTTTGTATTTATTTTTGGCATGATCATGATTCCACAGTTCCTTATTGCAATACAAGTAGAGTGACAGATATTTACTCGGTTGGTAAACATTAAAGATAAAATTGAGTTCTGGTCATGCGATTGCATTGTGAAAGAACAGGTGTGGAATGGATCAGAAAAAGTTGATCATGTAGCATGTAAGTATTGGTGTGTACTGCAAGGTTCTGGAGTCATCAAAATCATAATAAATTTGGCCAAGTCTTGGTAAATTAACAAGCACTGTACACAGAGAGATGGGACTACACAAATGGTGTCGGGCCTACTGTACCTTGATTTCCTTATCTTTCTATGCTCATTACTCAGCCAGTATACATTTTCTACCGAAATCGTTTGGCAAATGATATTTATTTGTAATCTTGAACATTCAGTGCAAGTTTTGTTTGATTCTGTGAGAATTCATTTTCTTTTTTTTAACAGAACTCGCCTTAAATTCCAGGGGCTGGAATTCATGTCACAGTGATTGGGTTTTTTTGGTGCTAATTTTGTAAATCACTCACTGATCACAAATTAGTGGAATATTGCCACTGTTTCAGACCGTGGAAATATCTGTATCATTCTAATTTACTATGCATCAGCACATTCATGCAGTGCAGCAAACGCATGCATGCATTTTGAAGACAAAAACAAGTTTGTGTGTATTCACACAGTGCAGGCGTAGAGAGTACAGATATTAAGTGATGTGAGTTCGGTTTATAGCCTGCAGGTCATATCCCTGTAATTTCCAAATATATCTATACAGGCCTTACAGGGAAATATTGGTTTAAAATAAGAAATGGGAAATTTGTTTATAGCGAGTATCCTATTGACTAAAATAGTGTCACGTGGCAATCAACAAGCTTTTAGTACACAAATAATGTTTGCGAGTGCATTAGTGAATACATGTATATGCGCTGCACTCAGGTCAAGTCACAGTAGGATAATGAATGAGACTTGTTGAGTTCATTGTCTGTCTCACTGTGACTTAACCAAGTGCAGTGCATATCACTAATGCACGAGCTATAAAGAACATGTACTACATGTAAATGTTTTATAAGATGGGTCTACAATATGATAACAAAGTCAAGAAATTTACTTTTTTGCACGGTTGTTATCACCAAAATGCACTTCCTTGCATATAGTAAAAATAAATGCACGCACACGTGATCCATTTCAACGCTTCTCATTGGCTACATTCTAGAACCCATTTTTTAACATGGAATGACGGGTACAAAAGTGAATTAGACTGCGCACCTCTCTTCCCTGCGGTTACCCATTGTCTGCAGTGTCTTAGCTCTGCGCATCTGACACAAGGGCAACGTGAATGTAATCAAGAGGGCCTGATGCCAAAGAGAGCAAGGCATGAGCTCGCAAAAATCCATCATTTTAGAATACTGTAAACACTGTTATTTCCGCTTGATTAATTTTGTGCGCTTAGTGACCCCAAAACATATTCACTGGCTCTTAAATTCGCGTTGTATGCAATTCAGCCCGTACCAAACATGCATAAAAAGTCATGCTTATAATTTTGCGAGTTCTAAAATTCGCGCTTGGCGATCTTAGCGCAAAATCCGCGAAAATTAATGTACAGCAAATATTTCTACTTTTACAGTATTGCATGCATCATTGTTCAATATAATATACTGGTATTCATTTCCAAATTCAGAATTTGCGGTTCATGTATTTTGTTATATTGAATTTCAGAGCCTGCAATATTTGTTTAATACATAATGAACCTCTGCAAACAAAGACTCACCTTGGATAGGTTCATTGTGATCTAGATAAGACTAATCACCCAGTAAAATGTTGCTATATTTCTTTGGTAACTACTATGTGGGCATTAAAGAAGAAGTTGAGTTCTGGTCATGCGATTGCATTGTGAAAGAAACGGTGTGGAATCGATCAGAAAAGGTTGATCATCAACCATATTTAGTATTTGTGTGTATTGCAAGGTTCTGGAATCATCAAAATGATAAGTAATTGGCCAAGTCTTGGTGAAGTGACAAGCTCTGTACACAGAAAGATGTATATGGGACTACATAAACATGTGGCGTAAAAATCTGTCCCGATTTTTACGATGTTACACTTACATACCATATTAAAAATATGAAGGCATTTGAAGAGCCATGCTTTTCAGGGAACATGATTTATCTGATGTTCTTCCTCACTTGCATGATAACAATGATAACGCTCACAAATTATTTTTCACCTCTTCCCAGAACTCAACCTTCTCTTTAAGACCAATATAGAATACTTCTTTCTCTCTGATATCCTCTTTAATTTCTAACATTTTAGATGTCTCATTCAATTTTGTCATAATAATTTTATTACTTACTTGTCTACTATTGTTCATGGGAAAGTCTCCTTGCAGTGATATTTTGGCATTACCTGTTGATTATTAAAAAGTTCTATGACCTAAGCAGAAAGGCAAATCACAAAATAATTTCAATCCATTTCTGTTGCAGTACATTGTGCCATCCAAGAATGAGAATTATTTAATTTAAAAGAAAGAATTATGTAATTGAAAATAATTTAAATAAAGTTACTGGTATGTAAATTGAAGGTTGCACTGCAGTGAATGCATGCATGGAGCATGTGTCTAATACAAATTACTTAGCAGTTCAGTGTCACCTTTTACTGCTAGTTACATTTGACATGTATGTTTGTCTTTTTATCCACAAGTGTTGGAAAATTTGAGTCCATTTCTGTATCAGTACTTTGTGACATCATTGAGTAAGAGCAATTCTAAAAAGAATAATCATTGAAGTGTATGAATTGGCAATCCAGAGTGAATTTATTATCACCAACTTGAAAATGAAGCTAATTAATAATGTTCTTTCCTTCTCTTATCAGGTTGACCTTGCATGGGATGACTGGGGAGACGGTTCTACTATGAGCATCAAGATCGACCCGACCACTCCCACAGTCGCACCTAGCAACCAAACAGCCCCCTCGTCGTCGCTTAGCAACCCGGAAAATGAGGAGGAAGAAGATCATGTGGACTATTTTGCAGATATGACGCCAAGATATAAGAAACCTGTAAGTGATTAATGGATTTACTGACTAAGGAATAGATTGTACCCAAATAATAATAACAATAAAAACGTTACTTATAAAGCAATTACCACCAAAGTCTCTAAGGTGCAGAGTGGTGGACATTAATGTCTTGTTTCTAAAATGGTATAGGTTGGATTATTTATGACCCATCTTAATTTCCTGCTGTAATGCAGATAAGGAAGAAACAAAACCCTGGTTTAACCCTTATTTTGGAAAAATCTGTTTCCTGCAATTAAAGTTTAAGTGCAGTAAAGTGAGTACCGGTAGAGCTATTAACTATTTAAAATGGGACATGAAAATGTGTTTTCTTTTTTATTATTCTAAAAGCTGTAAAGATTTATTTGAGTATTTTATGGAAAGCAGATCATTTTGTCCCCTATCCCCAAAACTATTCTTTCAATATATTTCTATCCCTTCGTATCATCTTTCTATCTATCACTATGTATCCCTTTCGTATAAGTATCGTGGGCTTGCTATAATGTCTTTGTTTGACTCTCTCTCTCTCTTTCTCTCTTTCTCTCTCTCTCTCTCTCTCTCTGTCTGTTTGTCTCTCTTTCTCTTTCTCTTCTCTTTTCTGTGTGTATGCTGGCTGTCTCTATCGCATTTCTGTCCGTCTTTTTCACTTTCATCTGTTTCCCTCATCTCTTTTTTGTCTTTCTCTCTCTCTCTCTCTCTCCCTTTCTTCCAGTCTATGTGCGTGTCTCATATTCCCGAACAAGTCTAAAAAGCACTGTATGAATTTTTTTCTCACTTTTGTCCACCAGCCTACGATACGAAAGAAGACTCCTCAGATGATACCCGGTCCATCTTCATTAACACAAGGGCTCTCCAACAGGCTCACTCTAGGGATGGATGAAACAGCAGTACTAACGGTATGCACTATTGTTCATACATGTATGCTTCCTTATATGCAGTGAAACCGGCTTAAAGATAAATTGGAGTTCTGGTCATGCGATTGCACTGTGAAAGAAACTATATGAAATCGTTGAGAAAAGGTTGATCATCTAGCATATAAGTATTTGTGTGTTCTTCAAGGTTCTGGAATCATCGAAATGATAAGAAATTTGGCCCAGTCTTGGTAAAGTAAAGATGTATATGGGACTATGTGATATCTATCCAGTCTGGATAGATATAATAATTTACCAAATATATCAATTAGTAAGCGGATTCCTGGCAAAATTTGTATCATCACGTATTAGTCAAAACATATTCTTTCACATGATTGGTAATAAGAGCTTCCATTTCATTTTTTGAGAGGGAGACGTTTCCAAAACTGGTCTATACCTTTAAAAGCATTTAATGCCAGAGAGAGACTTACATAGATGAACAGCAGTTTGAATGAACAAGTGTCTCGGTATATTTTTCTGCTTCCCTTTGCTTGAATAGTGTTTCTCATTGAAACATGTACTAAATGAACGTATACCTAAAGATTACTTTCCTGGTCTACCTTGGGTGGTCTTTATAAACAGGTTTCACCTTACTATGTTGTTTAAAGGAAGTTGAGAGTCTTCTTTTACAAGGGATCAATTTCTCAATTAAATATTGCTATGTGTCAACCATGATATTAAGTTGGTTTTAATAGAAGCAGCACAAATAAGAGGGTCAGTGAAACTTTGAGCAAATGTGAAGGAAACTCACAAGATTTGTCTCAGAGTTGCCAACTTGTGTTTGATTGATCGCACCTTCACAAATTCATAACTTTCCTATTTTTAATCCCCTTTAGCTCAAACTTTCACTGCTTCTTGTGAAATCCAACACATAAGCTGCAAATGTTATTCTGTATAGTGGTAATGTAAGATCAAATAAAGACATTGCACTTGAAAAGTTCTATGTTATTCTGGTCAAACAGTCTGGCATGGGGAGATGCACATGCTCATGGAATATTCATCTCTTCTTCTTCAAATTTTCCTCTTTTTCTGTTCCAGAATCAATGTAGTGCTCGTTTAAACCAATTTTCTTGTTAATTTTGTGATGAGCTAGGGTGCTTGGTCAGAAAATGACAATGGTTGGGGGGAGGAGGCTCTTTTGATCTGCGCCAGGATAAATCTCGTACTCATTTGAACCACTTTTCTTGTTATTTTCAGGATGAGCTAGGCGCTTGGTCAGAAAACGATAATAGTTGGGGGGAGGAAGCTCTTTTTATCTGTGCCAGGATAAATCTCGTACTCATTTGAACCATGGATCTCAGATTTAACATCGTAAAACGATGCCTTTAAACCAATTATCTTGTTAATTTCAGGATGAGCTAGGCGCTTGGTCACAAAACGATAATGGTTGGGGAGAGGAAGCTCTTTTCATCTGCGTCAGGATCAATCTAGTACTCATTTTAACCATGCATCTCAGATTCAACATTGCTAAACAATGCCTTTAAACCAATTTTCTTGTTATTTTCAGGATGAGCTAGGTGCTTGGTCAGAAAACGACAAGGGTTGGGGGGGGGGGGGAAGCTCTTTCTAGTGCTCATTTTGAACCAATGTTCTTGTTATTTTCAGGATGAGCTAGGCGCTTGGTCAGAAAATGACAATGGTTGGGGGGAGGAAGCTCTTTCTAGTGCTCATTTTGAACCAATGTTATTTCTTTTTTCAGGATGAGCTAGGTGCTTGGTCAGAGAATGACAATGGTTGGGGGGAGGAAGCTCTTTCTAGTGTTCATTTTGAACCAATGTTATTTTTTTTTCAGGATGAGCTAGGCACTTGGTCAGGAAACGACAACGGTTGGGGGAGGAAGCTCTTTCTAGTGCTCATTTTGAACCAATGTTGTTTTTTTTTCAGGATGAGCTCGGCGCTTGGTCAGAGAACGACAATGGTTGGGGGGAGGAAGCTCTTTCTAGTGCTCAATTTGAACCAATGTTTTTTTTTTTTACAGGATGACCTAGGTGAACTTTTTATCTAGATGAACTTTTTATCTGCGCCAGGATCAATCTAGTGCTCATTTTGAACCAATGTTTTTTTTTACAGGATGAGCTAGGCGCTTGGTCAGAGAACGACAACGGCTGGGGGGAGGAGGCCGGAGACGACTTGGCTTGGGAGGCTGACCAGGTCATCAGGGAGAAGAAGCTAGCTGAGCGGGAGAGGCGCGCTGCCGAGCAACGACGGAAGAAGATGGAGAGGGACGCCCAGCGGGTAACGAAGAAAGATACAGGCAAATTGGCAACAAAATTAAAATGAAGGACAGCGCGTAGGAACCTGTGACTTGATTATAGCTATCTTTTTCTTAACCCTTCGCCTACTGGAGCCAGGTGTTTCCTGCATTAAGTCTATGGGGATTAGAGAATGCAGTAGTCGATGGATATGCAAAGAGGGAGCTTGATATGATGATAACTCTGCAGTGAGCTTTTATGATCGTCATGGAAACCGGCTAATTCTAAAAGAGTGACGACGGAGGTGACATATTCGTGTAAGATTTTGTATTGTAAAGAAATAGAGGAATATGGAAATAGTAGGTCAGGGGCCCGTTTCACAAAGCCTTTTTTCAATGGCAAATGACACAAATCACTGACAAATCTGCTGATAACCAATCAGAAGCAAGGATTTCACCAGCTTATCACAAAAACTGTCGTTTGTCACTGATGACAAGTTTTGTGAAACGCCCCCCAGGAGATGTGCATCAGTGGTTTTTGGAGACGGAGAGACATATTTTTGAGGTGTCTAAAATGGAACCTGTCAAAGTGACCGCATCTATATTACAGTCAAACCTGCTTTTAGTAGCGACCACATGTATGGAAAGACCTGTCTATAAAGAGCACATTTTGTATTTCTCTTGAAAACGGTTTCTCATTGAAACCTGTACTGAAGGACCCTACACTTAATAATGACCACCTGCCAACAGAGACCATTACTCATGTTTCCATTGTGCGGTCTTTATATACAGGTTTCACTGTAAAACAGCAACCTGTTTACAGCAGTCACTTTTCTGCTTCCGTTTGGTTGCCTTAATAGACAGGTTTGACTGTACTGTACATGTATGTCGGATTAAGGGCCCTGTTTTATAAGAAATAAAATTTTCATCTATAGCAAATGCTATATATCTCTTTGACAAGTGTGCTCATAGCCAAAAAAATTCAGGAATTTCAGTATATCGTACATCAATAGTTTTAATCAAATAGTGATAACAAGTTTATGACACACTGCCTATACAGTAGGCTTGCGGATGCACCATGTGAGAGAGAGGGAGGATTGAGGAGTCCTGAAAAGGACTCTCAGTAATCTTTCTTGAGGGTGTGTAGTCCTGAAAAGGACTGTTGGTGTAGTCTTGAAAAGGTTGTTAGTTATCTTTCTTAGCTTATAGTTCAGAACTGTTCTAAGGAGAGCT
Organism: Strongylocentrotus droebachiensis; assembly: GCA_035222895.1. Taxonomy (NCBI): domain Eukaryota; kingdom Metazoa; phylum Echinodermata; class Echinoidea; order Camarodonta; family Strongylocentrotidae; genus Strongylocentrotus; species Strongylocentrotus droebachiensis. The sequence goes on from JAVYIG010001840.1 coordinate 104,611, forward strand.
ATAGTGCTTGGAGAGGATGGGTGGCAGGAGTGGCTCGACGTTTCGAACAGGTTGACTATCCGTCGTCAGCAGTGACACACTGCCTGATTTGCTTTTAGAGATTACACAGTCACATCACTAAATGCTCATACTTAAAAGTGCATACAGTGCCATGTTGCAAGCTGTGGTGATGTCGGTAGTTCAACTACCACTATGAACATGACAGACAAAGAAAGCGGACAAAAATACAGTTCCTCATTCTACCCTCAACAATTGCTGTGGTAGACAAAGGAACAACCCTTCACTGCTATTATGTAAAAATGTGTAGAACAGGTGAATATGCATGTGACACCTGTTCTACACATTTTTACATAATAGCAGTGATGTTCCTTTGTCCACCACAGCAATTGTTGAGGGTAGAATGAAGAACTGTATATTTTGTCCTCTTTCTTTGTCCGTCATGTTCATAGTGTACGGTATGTCATTTTTAGCAGACTGTTGAAATTAATATGCTTCATAACAATGTTACTGAATTCTTTAAATTATCCTTTATGGAAAAATATCCTTGCTATGCTGCAGAACGCTGTATGGCATATTGCCATTCACAGGCCTTAAGTTTCAATATTTTTAGGGCAAGGCCACTTTTCTGTAGGGCACATTCCTATATTACAGCACAAGTAGGAAGAATTGGAAAGGGCACACAAAATCTCCAAGGCCAATGAGAGGGGCATTGAGGCCAATCAAAGGGGCATCCATGGCCTTGGTGGCCTTGGATTAATTTAAGCCCTGCATTCAAAATATTTGACTTGTTAGGGTATGTATGTGATCCTCTTAAAAGAAAATGTGTTTAAATATGTGTTAGGAATCACAAAATATGCAATTTTAGTTTTTCAACCTATGAATGTGATGACAATACTCAAATATCTAATATGTAGCATAAGAAATGTCCATAGGTCTACTTAAGATCAGGTATCTGATGAAATGTGCGATTCATTGACTAAACCTGGCTTCGAAATGGTGAAGTTTCAGTTGCCTCTCCATGGAACAAGGAATTGTACGGAAAAGGATTATTTTTGCAGCAGCTTTGTTTATATATTTTGTTGATTTATAATCAAACACACATGCTCCCAATTTAAATCCTAGATTGTCACAATGTTTTGGATTATATTCTACATACACATTAATGATAATAATAATAATGGTAGGTTCAGCTGGGAAATAAAGGCCCTGTTTCATAAAACTTATTATCAATAAGAAGTGCTAAATTTCTACGACAAATTTGCTCTCAGCCAATCAAATGCCATGATTTCAGTAGATTATAACAGTTATTGTTTCTTATAATTGACAGCAAATTTTATGAAACAGGACCCAGATTTCTTTGGGGGGTTTGGAATGTTCTACAGTGTATCAAATCTGATTTTTATTCCTTTTTCCTTTTGTTTTGTTTGGTATATATAGGCTTGACGTAAAGGCTTTCCTTGTTTTAATAATGTAACTTTCTTGAAAATTATTTTCAGTTTTGATTATTCTCAATTATCTGTTGATTTTCATTCTTCTGCTAAACTCTTCTCAATTACTGTTGCTATTGGAATTAAAGGTAATACAAAGTTTTGGGAAATTTTGAAAATTGGGTTGATAGTGATTCTTTACAATTTTGATATATTTGGATGCCCCTGTGGCTGTGTTATAAGCACTAGAAAATTTAGCTCCTCAAACACTTCTGCTTTCGAGAAAAATTTAATATACAAATTTACCGGTGCTCCCGGTAAATTTTGATAGATTTCAAATAGCGCCTATGACCGAACACTAGTAGCTGCTACCAGGAAAATCTCAGAATATGTAGTTGTGATACATAATTTACAAAAGGGAATAGCTAATCGGTCGATTTTAGTCAAAAAACATTGTTTTATAGCTTAATTAATATCTTGACCTTAAGAGGGAGCTATACCACATAAAGAGTTAATTATTTTAAAATTTCATAACTTTAGACTTGATTTCAACCGCGACAGCGATCACTGAATGTTGTAGAATGGCATATGCGTCCAATATGTTCATTTGAACCAAATTCATGACCCCATACCAAAACTTTGTAATACCTTTAAAATTGCTTTCCCTGATTATTTTTATATTATTTTCACTTTTGTTTTCCACTTTTGTTATTTCATTGATTCCTCTTGTTGTCATCTCACAGTTCTTATAAGATTCATATTAACTTTTAGTATCTACTCTAAGTGCAATCACTCTTCAAATTAATAAGTAATGTATTAAGTTTGTAATAATTTATTTTTTTAATTATGTTTTGCAACTTTGTGCCATAAATTTGTGTTTTTAATTAATATGTAGCTTGGGATAAGAATGGAAACGAAAAAGATATATGTGTATGTATAATAGCATTGCACATAATATTGAATGACAGCTTTTAAAAGGTGCTTGGATGACTCATGGATAAATAACAAAATCTGTGTGAGAAAAGTACTGACTTACAGATGAATAAATAAATGTGAGGTTTGTGTTTTATTATTAAGGTGTAACCATCTTTGCTAAAAAAGAAGTATTTTACATTTATGTTTTTATGTTAGATATTTGGGGGAAATATGAGATTCTGATGTTAATAAGTTTGAAAAAATTATATATTATGAAGAAAAAAGGAATAGTAACAAACTAATGGATAATAAGATATTTCATTGTGAGAAAAGAAGTCTTGTCTTTTATCAACTGTGGGTGAGAAAATGTTAAATTGTGATTTAATTATACATGTTTTATGATCAAAATCACATTCGCAAGAAAAGTATATAATTAGGCACGGTTTCTAAACAGCCAGTGGCTTGAGTATATCATTGTTATTAAAATGAAATTATCTGAATAAACCAGTTCATAAAAAACGATCTGTGCATGGGCAGATAAAGAGTCATTTGTCCCAAAATTGTAAAAACAAGACGAATACTAGATTCATGCTCATGAAAGACATGTAATCATTCATTTGTTCATTGACGGCATATTCTCTTATACACGTGTGAAAGTACATGTATTCTTCTCAAGAGGGCAAACAAAAGGTATACATCCATCGAGACGAATACTGGATTCGTACTCATAAAATGTATGTAATCATTCATTTGTTCATTGACGGCACATTCTCTAACACTATAGCATGACTGATAAAGAAAGAGGACAAAATATACAGTTCCTCAGGTAGATAAAGGAACATCCCTTCACTGCTATTATGTAAAAATGTGTAGGACAGGTGTCACATGCATATTCACCTGTTCTACACATTTTTACATAATAGCAGTGGAGGGATGTTCCTTTATCTACCACAGCAATTGTTGAGGGTAGAATGAGAAACTGTTTATTTTGTCCTCTTTCTTTGTCCGTCATGTTCATAGTGTATTACACACATGGAAGTATTCTCCTCTAAAAGGTATTCATGAAGCACCTTCATCACCTTGGCAGTGGTTATTCTGAATTGCACAAAGTGGGATGTCTCAGTGAAAAAATACACGGGGGCTCAGGGCAAATTTGCCCCCAATATGCCCAAAAGAGCCCCCGAAAATCAGAAAAGAGCCCCCGTAAATTTGCATAGAGTTCAATGCAAAACAAATTTTAGAGTTATTTTTATGCAGGCAAGCTTAAAATGTAGCCCCCGAAAAATAAATATTATTTTTTTCCCTGGGATGTCTCCATGTGTCAAAGGATGGTGGATATTTGGGTGAATTGCCATTTGGTCTATAACCAGCCCATCTACTATCCACACGGTCTTTAATCATTTCATCTTATCATATGGTCTAATGTCCATTTTGGATGATATCCATTTGGTTCAATTTCCATTTGGTCTAATGTCCAATTAGTCTACTAACCATCTGGTATATTGTTCATTTAGTCTAATAGCAAGTTAGGTCTAATTCATAGTTTGTCTCCTGCCTATTTCATCTACAACTATACTATCCATAAGGTCCAATAATCATTGAATGATTAATATCTATGATTAAATGAGTAATAGACCATGCAGATCATAGAAGGACTGGGTGTACCAGGTAATTATGGGAAAAGACCAATCGGGAAGTAGACAAATTGGTTGTAGACCAAACAGCAATAAACTATTATTTGGTGGTCATTCATGGTCTCTTCACTTTGAACTGCCATTGAACATACAAGATGATAAAAACCTGAGAAATAATTTGGTTGCAACTGCCCAGTATGGAAATCATGTACACATGATCCGCATACAAATGAGAAACTGGGAGTTACTGCAAAAATAATATCGTGAAATTTCTCTCAAGAAACTTCCTTGTATTTATAAGATGATACATATATACTTGGTGTCATGGAAACCAGGCTCTGATGCCAAGATTAATGATAAATCGTTTATTTTTTAAATGTTACTTTTATTTGTACTCAGTTTTACATGTATGTCATAATTATAAATGTAAGTAATTTGATTTAAAATTAAACTTTTATATGTAATAATTTATTGCAATCTGCTGTTCTCTTCATTTTTGATAAGTGTTGGCTTTGTGTGACCTTGTTTGTGACCTTGCCTGTGACCTGTGGGATGTTCCTTTTTAACCCATTTGCGACAATCATTCCACATTTTGTGGTTTGGCCCCATGACTTTTGGATTCAGAGCCCTAAAAATGATGCCAGATACACATTTTCTGCATACACAGCATCCGTTTTTGTTTCACAGCTATACAGCGTTTTGATGCTAGGAATTTTAATAAGGAAAAATAAACTTTAAAAAATCATAATTGGCAACGCATCAAAATATTCAAAAATCATTGTTTTTCTATCAAATTTGGCAAATATTTCAATTTGTATACAACATTCTCACCCATGTATATTGTTTTCAGATATATCGCACATTATTTGAACGATGTAGCAATAAAAGAAAAACGTGATTGTTGCCTACTTGAAGAACAATGTGTGATCAAGTTAACCCTAAATATAAATTGTTCACACATGGGACCTGTCACCACGAAATGAGTCCAGTTGGTCAAAAATTTTATTCCTGTTTTTAAGTATTATATGAATCTACATTAAGTAAGCTTTAAATTAAGGGGTCTCACATTAAAATTGATAAATTATATCCAGAAATATGAACAAAAACCTAATTGGACTTTATAAACAATGGGATTACCCAGTTTTTAGATAATTAGGTGTAAAGTTAATGATGCGTAACATAGCCTATATTATTTGCCAAAAAATGTTAGAAGGAGATATTTTCGTGACCTAAGCTTTGGGGACATAAACTACAAGACATTAATAAGTCGATTTTTGGAAAAATCTTAAATGTGGTAGGTGGGTCAATTTTCAGTACATACACACTATACATCGCTATTACTACGATTGAGCCTAATGCGACACTGGACTCATTTCGGGGTGACTGGCCCCATATAATGATGCCATGAACTGCAAAAGTTTATGTTGCATGTAATTACTTTTCATTTCATTTAGTTTCCTGTAAAAAAAAAAAGTAATCTGCCTCAGTAACCTGCTAAGGTTTCCTGCATCACGTGCGAAATAGCCATTCGGAAATACTAATCCAGTGAAAAAAAATACACAGGGGCTCTGGGCAAATTAGCCCCTGAAAGTCATAAAAGAGCCCCCAAGAATGTGCATAGAGTTCAATGCGAAACAAATTAAAGAGTGTTATTTTCATGCAAGCAAGCTTGAAAGCCTGAACAAATCACTGACAAGAAAGAGTAAAGATGCAAAATATGTACATTGTACGTTGAGAATATTTTAATAATTTAGCTTTCACAAAAAATTACACGTAAACAATGCACCTGGTACATGCCCTACATTACCAGTTCTATACTGAATACTAGTACTGGTAGTTCCTTTTATAAAGATAGTCTCAAATTAAGCCAAATTAGTTTTGTCAGTTTAAAACTGACTGTACCTTTCACAATGCTCATCAAAATGCACAGGTTACAAGATATTCTGATTACTCTGTTTATAAATTAATCAATAAATCGACATTTTATATAAAAATATCTGATCTTTATATTTTCCTAGTAGAATGTGAGACATGACACATACATTAAATCCCTTTTTCCCCCTCATCATTATCAATAAAACTCTTTTCAGTCATATGTTTTTGTTTAATTGAATATAGGTTATTGGTGAAACAGAAGAAATGCTCCTCAACAAAACAGTTTGAAATACAAAATTATAAACTATATACCAGGAGATAATTTTGGCATAGCATACTATAAATAAAAGTACTGGTACTTAAATTTTTCAGTCTTTACAATATCAAATGGTTTACTGTAATGATTAGAGTTGAACAGTCTCTCTCACTCTCTCAAGCCCTCTTTCTTTCTCTATCCCCCCCCCCCACCCCCCTTTCCTTTCTCTCTCTCTCTTCATCTCTCTTTCTCCCCCCCCCCCCCCCGGTTCCTTTACCTTTTTAACTCTCTCTCTCTCTCTCTCTCTCTCTCTCTCTCTCTCTCTTCTAATTTCGGCCTTATGGGCAAAAGCAAAAACTCATAAGGTTAATTTAAAAACATATATAATCTCATTAGAAATTACAATTATTGCACAAATTCAGACTACATCGATGACCTTCAATACAAATACTGTAGGTACAGTGCCTGCTTATATATACATCTAGATTAAAAAACATATAATATATTTCCTAATTTTACAAGAAAATATGGAGTGGACTGGTCATAAATTTTATATTAAAAGCAGGTACATAATTTGCAGAGCAAAAATACGAAGTGAGGACCAGAAACTACGCCCTCTCATATTGCCTGGCAAAAATCATCCAACAACGATGGAACGCCGTAAAACCAACAACAACAAGCAGTGTGTGCATACTATTGGTTACATAAACACAATTCCATAAAGCCTTGTGCTTAGTATGATGGGGGTTGGGGAGGGGGGGGGGGGGGGGTTCCAGAAACTGAAAATATCAATTGAATATCAATATTAAACCATCATGAATATTTGTCCTTTATAATATTGTCCAATATGGGTCTCAGAAGATTCATGAACTAAAAAGCATACCGGTATATTATGTAATTTTTTTCAAATTGCTGGTTTAAATCTGGGTATACAGGGCCTATGTAGTGCACTAGACTGAAGTGTGAAGTTTTTATTATATTATAGTCTTGCAATTCAGACATTACTATAGTCGAGGAAACTAGCAAGGGACACCGATAGGTTTCCATTCATTTAAAGCCATCGACATTCAGTAGGATCAGATATAAAATTAGAAACAAATCTAAACTGAGCTGAGCAAAAAAAACATTATAAAGGCATGAAAATATATGTTGATAAAACTCACTTTTAGAAGATCATAAAAGCTCATGTGAGTATAGTAACATACAGTGCAACTTAATTTTTACATGGGTTTGTTGTTCTTGTCAAGTGTGAGTAGCTATCAAAAAAATATTTCATATTCGCAATGATCAGATTTGCATACAATTGTGAAGAAATATTTGAACAAAGTCTTATTTTTCACACCATAGCATGCATAGGGACTTTCTTTGTGTGAGTGATATGCGCTATACAAATAACGTTCATTATTATTATTATTATTATGTGTGCTCAGCCACATGTTAAAATGTTCAAACTCTTTTCAAAAAATTGCATAAAGTTACAGAACATGAAAGCACAAAGTGTTACCAATTTTTTAAAAGCTTTCAGCTTTCATAGAAATTTGCATAGGATTTTTACAAAACAATACTAGGTAAAAAAAATATAAAAATTGATATAAAACATGAAAGCTCTAGTAATATTTCAAAAAAATATTAATTATCACTAGATCACATAACATGGTAGTGTCAGAATATATACATGTAATAGAAACTAAAGGGGAGAGTAATCCGTCACTACGTCACTCACAATCCACTGACAAAATTGCCGATTTGAGATTTGCGCAGCTGTTGTGATCTCATATTTCAAACACTCATAACTTTCTTAATATTGGTCCGATTTATTTCAAACTTTTGCCATGCCGTTTCTCTGATTGTTATGCTTTCATTACAATGAACTTATTACAAGGGTTGGATTGTCCTTTAATTTTCAAGAGATATTTCAACAGATCGGTGTAAGAGCAGATCAAAACTAGAGAGAATTCCAGGAAAATGATATTCTATCGACAGATTCTAGCTCGGGTCATCTTGAGTTCTGGAACAGAGAATGCTGGGGAGTAGTTACTATGGTAACCAATACAACAGTATTGATTCTCAACTGAGGTGAAAGGTCATGGTAAACAGAGGTCAAGACATCAGCGACCTTGGAGGAGGTCGCCCAAATGTGGAGGATCTGTTTGGACCACTTATCCAATGCATTCTGGGTAGCGTTCACGATACCTGAGAACAAGAAAAGGAAGTAGAAGTAGTAATAGAGATGGTGTCCTTATACTGCATATTCAACTAACATGCATCATGCATTTGCATGTATTCAATTTCATGTAGAATTGAATTGTTGTGAAGAATTAACCATGTCGCAATCTTCAGAAAAATTATCTGGGAGTCTGGGACAACATCCAGTGTGAAACAAAATCTGCATGATCAGGCAGCGGAAATTTGAATTTCCTTGGTCACGCAATATATCAACCAGTGACACATTCATATTGCCATTTCTTTTTATTTTGTATAGTTTTACTGATGTCAAAATCTTTGCAACTGCTTTCACAAAGTGCAAAAGTCACTAATTGATACTGTCAGGTGGGAGGGGGGTGGGCTGAGCAAATCTACCATTTATTATAAAACACAACAAGAACTGTCCCCCCCCCCCCCCCCCTCAGCCCAAATTGATTAAAACCCATTCCTTCCTTGATTTCATAGACAAGGTGCTGATAAATGTGGGAGGGGGCGGCGGGAGGGGTTTGTCAGCTAAATTGGAGACAATATGTGCCTCACCCCTTGCCCAAAGAATCACTGGGGATCGATGTGATATTTTATGTACATATTTCTCCTGAGTATATTATCAAATGAGCTTTAATACTAGTACCGGTAACTAGTCATTATGATGTCCCATACATGGACGACTTCAACTCACCCCTCAACTTCTTGCCCAACAACTTCTCTGCATCCTCCTTCTCAAACTCTCCCTTGTACTTCATCGCCCTGGTAACAGACACGCCCAAACTGACCCCAAACATCTCACAGGTGTAGTCTACGATGGAGCCCCCATACGGGAAGTATTTGACCTCCATCTCCGTCTTCAACAACTTGGCTCCGAAGCAGCGATGGAGCAACTCCAAGCTGTGGAGGCATAATTAGGGTACTGGTGATATACTGATCTTTTGCAAATTTTATTCCACATTTTGTGGTTTAGCTCAATTAACTTTCAATTCAGAGCCCTAAAAAATATGCTGAAAACAGGAGAAGGGACAACAATTTCTGCACACATTGCACCATGGCTACAATTGCATTTGATGAATCAAGTGATTGGCATAAAGATTAAAAACACATGTAATCATATCACACTATTCTTGCGTCTGAAAACCTCTGCTAGCAATCAGAAATAGTTTGAAATACCATTTCTCATTTGGCCTACCGTATGACAGGAATTTATCTTAATTACAGTTTTAGATGTGTTTGAACATGTTTTCTAGAAGATGTCTTCAACTTTACGACTAGCTAATAGTAGAATTGATGTAATTTTTGTTTTTCTTGCTGTGAGTTCAACTTTCTGAACCCAAGGATAAACAGTACGTTAACAAAGCTGAGTGTGTTAACCAGTCATTCACTAATCACTATATTCTTGATTTGCATATGTACTTTTCTATATTGATTTTTAATATTTTTTATACTGTGATTTAGAAAATAAATACCATACCATATATATTTGACATGAAACAAATCATCAGCAGATGAGCACATAAACTTGATTTTAAAAAGTGATTAAAAGTTTATTCTTACCTCAACACTTCAGACTCGACTGAATCTCCACCTGCATTGGGGCACTCCTTCATTCTCGCTGCCATTCCCGACAAAGTCATCTCATGATATCGCTTGAAAGGATCGAACCTGCACTGCACAAAACCGTCTTCAAAGTCGGCTTGTTGGAGAGATCTCTCGAACTGGAAGGCCGCCTGCAACTTCGTAGCGAAATTCTCTCCGAGATAAATATTACAAGGTGTCTGTTGCACCTTAATTTGTCCTTCTTGGTTCTTATTTTGGGTATGGAACCGAGATTTGCTGTGCCTGGTTCGATGCCTAGGCCTAGCCTTCGCTTGGCCAGCAGCGAAGGGCACGCAACCCATCCTGCCCGAAGTTCGGGGGACGCTGCGGGTAGTACCCGTTAAAATTACTCCGTGTACTCCGTTTTTTCTGCCGGCGCATCATGGAGGCGTTGTGGTTCATGTTTATGTTTTGTACAGAGTTCGTCATGTTCTCGCCTTCTGTGTCCCGTCTATACGAGTTCATCTGTTTCATCAGGATTCCATTTCTCAGCAAATCTAACGTCGTTTTGTTTTGCAAGTTACATTTTCGCGAACTGATGTTGCAACGCGAAGATCGTTGTTTATATACACCAGCTGATGCAATACGTTTGTAATCGCACCGAATACGTCATTCCGTCGTGCACTAAAAATAGATGTAAAGCTGATGCAAGAGGGAATGACATCATTTTTGACCAATCACAATCGCCGTTGCCTGATAACGTCAGAGGGACTTTCCCTTTTCGCATATTCGTTTGTGTTCCGTTCAGACTTGCCATCGACAATCGCTGGCCCAACGATTTTCAATGTTTTTTCGACGATGTCTAAATAATATTACTAATGGTTTATATCTTCAATATAGCGTTTTCGTAGTTATCTTATCTTTATTAGCCTGACAGATATGTTCATGAAATGAAATCATCAATCAAATTCTGAGTAAAAATCGTATAAGACTTAATAGTATTGATGTCTTTGATATTTAATCCCAAAAATTATGTTTTATCATGAGCATGAAAATTAAGAATTATAATTTTGTTCAACGTTATGTTTACCATGTTAAAGTTGAAAAAGTATTCTCTTTTGCATAAATTATGATATATGAGAAAGGAATGGGTATTTAAGAGAAAAGAATGACCAATCAAGACTAAAAATAGTAAATCTTGATAAAAGCAGAAATGTGCGAAAAACAAATTAATGACTTTTTGAGCCATATCCGACGGTTTACTAAAAATAGGCAAGTTATGAATCTATGAAGTTGTTGACAGTTAAAAACAAATTAGCAATACTATGATGTATCTTGCGAGCTAGCTCCTCTCCTATTTGCTCTGTACAGCTAGAAAATGTCATAAACTTTGATTTTCTTAGTTATTGATGACGGAATAGATTTGTTTCATACACGGGTTGTATAAAGACATATTTGCAATGATTATACGTACACTGTAGGTAGTCTGCAAGCACAGGCCCTAATTTGACACTTTATCAAAAAAAAACTTGTGCCTTGAGAGAAGTCTAGCCCAGCTACCTACTGGTTCCTGTGTCAGGAGCAGCTATAGTACATGGCCTATGGTAGTCTTATAGTGCATACTCTCTTTTACGACTGACCAGGGTTTGTGCTTGCAGACTACACTGTAGGGTGGATGTACGATTGAATTTAAAGGAAAATAAAGATTTTTGAAGTTTTTTTAGTACAGGTCAAAAGAGAGGTGACCTCGCAAAATACGTCATAGGTCAGTGAACATTCAAATGATTTGGTGATTTGGCAATGAAGAAAAACTCTGTTTTGCCAGAATTCAGCTTTAGGACAACGTAGCATTAAAATAAAATCATTATAGTTATCAATTTGAAAAACGCTGTGTGATTTGTTACCTAAAGACGGATGTGTCGAGCAATGTATAAAGAAAAAGAAAACAGTCAGAATTATGTTTCCCCTGACATGTATAAAGAACCTCATCCCGATCTGTGCCCCGATGGACTAACTGAGTGGTGGATCCAGGGGGGATCCAGGGGGGGGGGGGGGGTAAATCAATTAGTCTGTTCCCTCCCCCCCCCCCTGGAAAAAAAAGGATTTTTACATTTGTTAACATTAATTTTACCTTTTTGGGGAGATGCCCCCCCCCCCCTCAGGATGTTATTATACATTATACTTTACTAAAATAGTTTTACATTTTGATACATCCTGAATCTTGACAAGAAATACTTTAAAACCCCACCGCACAATTTTGGCCAGGAGGGATTAGACCTCCCTGCATGGTCTCTGACATGTGGTTATCTCATCAAATAAGCTCTCAATTTTCAATACTTATCCGGGCACTGTGTGTTTTTTAAAGCATTCTTTATTGCATTAATTTAGTACAAAATATTCATTGATTTATATAACATACCAAATGTAAAGAAAATTGTACATCCCTCAGAAATAGACAGATAGAGAGAGAGAGGCAGAGAGAGGGAGAGAATGGTAGATAGAAAGAGAGAGAGAGAGATAAACAGAGAGAGAAAAAAGAGAGAGAAAGATAGATAGAAGGAGAGAGAGGGAGAGATAGAGAGAGAGAGAGAGAGAGAGAAAGGGAAAGAGAGGGAGAGAGAGAGAGAGCAAGAGAGGGAGAGAGAAAGCAAAAGAGATATAGGGAGAGAGAGAGAGAGAGGAGAGATAAAGAGAGAGAGAGAGAGAGAATCACCCAATTATGGAAGATGAAATATTTTCCTACTCCATGCGGGGTGAATAAAACGCTAAAAAAATAACCTTTTCAAACTTCTCAAGCACCTCATGTGCTTAACCCCTCCCATGGGGAAACAGCTGCCTTCACCCCTCAAAAGGAGAACAAACTATTGTCCCCTCGAATTCGCAGTGCGTGACTCAGTCAATGGATTATGTCGGCGTTTTTGTGTTTTTCGAGAAGAGATACAACATTTTCATGCAAGAGTCGTTCCGAATGCAGGCGGACTGGATCGAGCAAAGTCCATTCCAACAGCACACATTCTATCTGGACCCAAAATAGACGCCAATACTAATAGTTAACAGAGCGCTCGATGATTTAGTGTGTACTCTGATAAGAGAGGACTAGCTATCCACCGGGTCTGTTGCACTGGTGTGTTCTTAACAACAAAGGGCGGGGTAAACTTGTACTCAATCTGCCAGTGAAGCTGTATCATTCTCTCATTGGTGTTTAATCGGCTTATACACTGCGTCGCCGTACAAACAGGAAACGCTGTGTACATCAAAGCACACTTTAAAAGCCAAGGCAATAAGGCATTTTAGACGAGTCCAGGAACAGGCCTATAGCTAGTCCAGAAAATCGGTGCTGAAACTTTGGATACATTATAAACCATAGGGAAATATATCAACGAATATATACCTACTACTCGACAGATCACGCAACAGGGAACGCGAACCGATTTTTCTTGGAACACAAATATCAAAGCGGGCGGACAACCAGCACAGCTGTTGTGGAATTATATCACTGCCCTGTACAAACACATGTTATAGATTCAGATTGGATCTATAGTTGGATTGGATATTGGAGCTATCATATATTTTTATTTTTAACAGCTCTTTGATATTTCGAAATGGCGTCTTCATCAACTCAAATGGCGCTTCACAAGAACATTGATCAGTTGCAGCGGGAACTCAATGTGGAGCGGGTCAAAGTCTCACAATGCACAGCTGAGTAAGTATATTAGATTCAAGATTTTATTGTACATAATATAATACGGAAATTTATTTTCCATTGGTGTAACATGTAATATATAAAACATAAGACAAAAGCATGGTGTCGTGTGCTGAAAGCCAGAAGGGCGTCAAGACTATATAAAGAAAAAGCCTATGAGCAGGTTTACGGTCCTCCGGCTTTCAGCACAAAACATAACAAGACAGTTATATGACTTATACATAGCAAGAATTTTAAATACAATTCTGAATCACATCATGAATAAATTCAGGTATGAATTGGTGATATACACTGTAGACATAGGGAAAATACTCATTATATTGGTATAACTTCGGACTTCATAAATTATTATACAGAGAAGAATCGTTATGGCTCATTATAGACATGCGTGAAATATACTCATTATATTGGTATAACTTCGGAGTTCGGACTTCATTGAAGAATCGTTATGCTATTCGTTCGTTATAAACGCATTTGGTACTGTACTGACGTCGACGTAGTGAACATTATAAAAACTAATGATATGATAAAATATGCTCCATTCATATGAGTTATTCAGTCTTTATTCATTCTGCAATACAAGGATTTAAGTATTTCATACAGCAAAATACAAGGTTCAACTGGTACATTGTATGAATTCATACAAAATAAGTAGAATAAAAGTTAACAACATTTATATGTCTTTTTTTTTATTTATGTGAACATTTATATGTCTTAATAATGTCAATATTATGTTTTTTTATTTGAAACAGTGAGCTATATTTTGAATATATACCATTATACGTTAGTTTATCCTCTTCATCGAGGGATTCAATGCATATAATATAATGCAATCTCTACTTTGCAGACCACCAACCGAGAAAAAAAAACTCGACACAATCTTGAAGAATTTTTTTAAAACTTCTGAATGAAAGTACAGTTGTATGAGCCTTTAAGGGGAGCTATATCATGTAGGGAGAAAACTTAATAAGCATTTATCACTGTTGTAATATGCTTTGTGGAAGCATGTCGATGTACAGAGCAAATACATTTAACATGTGTTGATGTACTCTCTGTATATAATTACAAACGCCATTGGCACGCCTCCCTTTTCCTATAAAAATAGATTTTGTTATCAGAACATTTACAAAAATAGACGGTTATGAAGCGCATTGTTGAGTGAGACGAAATACTTCCTTGTAGAAAGAAAAAGAGACTCATTAAAAATCACTCTGGTTAAAGATAAACTCCAGTTCTGGTAAAAAAAAGAAAATTAATTCTCACAGAATCAAACGAAACTTACACTGAATGTTCAAGATTACAAATAAATGACATGTGCCAAACAATTTTGGAAGAAAATGTATACTGGCTGAATAAGGAGCATAGAAAGACAAGGAAATCAGGGTAGTACTAGCCCCGACACCATGTGTGTTGTCCCATATATAGCTTTCTGTGTACAGTGCTTGTTACTTTACCAAGACTCGGTCAAATTTATTATGGTTTTGATGACTCACAGTTTTTGCAATCTTCAAGAACTTAGCAAAAGTGCAGTCTAGTAAAAAAATAATTCAATATAGATGTTACAAGAAATATGATATAAATGTATTTAGGGAAGATCTTGCTGCCTATAACTGGGAAACGGTATATAATTCAAAAGATGTCAACACAGCTTATCTCAATTTTTGTAGTTCTTTCTCAAACCTTTGTAATAAACATGCACCATTGGTTACTAAGCAGTTAGGAAAGAAGAAAGCTGCCAAAAAACCATGGATATCTCGAGGGATCATGAAATCTATTCGTGTAAAATATACAATGTATTCAAAAGTTATAAAGTCAAATCATCGACAGGATCTTGTTGATAAGTACAAAAAATACAGAAATGTACTGACCACTCTACTAAGAAATGCAAAAAGAAATTACTATTGCGATTTGTTACAAAATAATATGAAGGATACAAATAAAACATGGGCCATTATCAATGAATTGTTAGCTGGAAAAAACAGATCACCGAGAAGCACTGAAGTGGACAGACTAATTAAGAAGGTTCATGGAGAAAATATGCAACTTACATCTCAATCTGATATTGTGAATGAATTTAATGATTTTTTTGTAAATATTGGACCGAATTTAGCAGATGAATTGCCGAATACAGATGTAGCATATGGTGATTTTTTGGGGCAGAATATAGAGCAATCTTTATTTTGGAAACCAATAACTGCAGTTGAAATTAAGAGTCAAGTTCTGCTACTTGATACCAAAAAGGCTTGTGGTCACGATAACATGCCAGTGCAATTAATTAGAGATAGTGCTCCATATATTTCACATCCACTGGCATATATATTTAACTTGTCATTAGAAACTGGCAAGGTTCCAGATGAAATAAAGATTGCAAAGGTTACTCCCCTACACAAAAAAGGGCCAAGAGAAGATCCAGGTAATTATAGACCAATATCGGTTTTACCTGTCATCGGTAAAGTTTTAGAAAAATTGATAAATATCAGATTAATACAATTTCTAGAAAAAAATGATATATTTTATTACCATCAATATGGATTCCGAAAGAAATATAGCACTAAATTGTCTTTGATCAACTTGATAAATTCAACTTTGAAATCTATAGATCAGGGAAAAGTAACTCTGGGTATGTTCATCGACTTTAAAAAAGCATTTGACACAATTAATCATAATATATTGCTAGGTAAACTATCTAGTTATGGCATTCGAGGGTTACCTCTAGAATGGGTTAAGGATTATCTCAGTAACCGATTTCAGTTTGTCCAGTGTGGTCAAACGTTATCAGAAAGGAAAAAGATAAGATGTGGTGTTCCACAAGGATCAGTATTAGGGCCAACTCTGTTTTTAATCTATATAAATGATTTGCCAACTGTTACTGATTATTTCAATTTTCGGCTGTTTGCCGATGACTCCAATCTATTTCATACTTTTTCTGCTGACCAGGGTGAAATTGATGTAAATGAAGTGAATGACAACATACAGAAGATACATAAGTGGTGCACTGCTAACAAACTTACAATTAATTCTATGAAAACTAACTTCATGTTAATATGTAGTAGGAGGAAAAAAATAGGTATAAATGGTAAACTAAAAATCGCTGGCGAGGAAATTAAAGAGGTTGATGTTGCCACTTTTGTTGGGGTTCACATTGATAGACATTTGTCTTGGAAGAGTCATATTCGTTTTGTAAATCAGTGTATTAGAAAGAAAGTTGGAGTGCTATTTAGATTGCGACATTTTGTTCCTAGCCGTACTCTGATATTATTATATAAAGCATTTATACAACCACACATTTCTTACGGAATAGAGGTGTGGGGAAGCACTTATAAGACTAGTCTAAGAAGTATATTATATTCACAGAAAATGGCAGTTCGTGCCATAACATTTAGTGAATGGAGAACTCCTTCAGATCCATTATTTAAAAGATTGCGAATCCTAAATGTGTATAATTTACATGATTTATCCATTTCTACTTTCATGTTTGATCTAGTCAATGGCAATTTGCCTCATATTTTGATAGAGTACTGTGACATTATAGAACATAGCTATTCCACAAGACAAAAAGAAGATGGACAATTACGTCTTCCAAAATTAAGAACGACACAAGGTCAATTTTCATTGTCTTTTGTGGGAAGTGAATCTTGGAATAGATTACCTGTTGATGTCAGATTGACAAGGTCTAGAAATAGGTTTCGGAATTCTGTTACAAGTCATTTGTTGAACAAGTCATGAATGAAATATCAAGTGTACAAAATTCATAATTCATATTTTACATTATTAGTTTGTTAACTTTGTTTATTGTAAGACATTGTTGAGTACTGATTCTTTTTTTTATTTTTTTTAAAGCATCGATTGTAAAAGTAAATTCATTATTTTTTGTTTTGTTACATTCTCTAAACTGATTTGTACCAAAATACTTTGTTTAGCTGTTTAAGGGGTTAGGCTCGACTAGCACATGTGCTATTATCTGGCCCCTTTTACCAACCAATAGTTTCTCTTCCTGTATATGTAATTATTGTATAAAATGTATGAAATGTATTGCTGTTGGTAAATAAATCAAATCAAATCAATCAAATCAAACCTTGCAGTGCACACCAATACTTACATGCTACATGATCAACTGTTTCTGATCCTTTCCACACCTTTTCTTTCACAATGCAATCGCATTACCAGTACTAAAGTTTATCTTTAATCTAAAGAAAAGTATCGCCATTGATTTTGTATAGATATTCCTCGATCAAAAGGCAACCAGCTTCGCTTTGAGAATGTTTTTAACCAAAATCAATTTTCTACATAGGGCCCACTATCAAAGTCCGGATGTAGACTATAGGGAATTGTTTTCATCTTAATTGGACATTGTTTTTGTTTATCTAAAGTTACTTTGTATGGTTCTTGTGAAGAAAATATTATGATGATTCAAAATAATGAGGAAATAAGTTACCGATAGATGCTGATTATAAAACATTTAATGACAAAAGTCGAACCTATATTGTTGTTGTTATTAGTATTAGCAGGAAGTACGTTATAAGCTCAGAAATGTGGATATTTACTTGAAAAAATGGGAAGAGAAGCAGATTAATGGACCATAATCAAATACATGAATCAATTCACTTTTAGTCATTTGATTTTGAGACGGGGAGGAAAACACAGGAACACATAATAGGAAAAGAAGATTATGATCTTTAATCTCTGCAGGGATGATATTTCAGAGCGGAAGAGATGGCTTTAATACGTGTTGCATGCATAGTCAGGAAATCTCCGTATTATAATCATACCCCGCTATGAAACACCGACGGAAAAGACCGGTTTACTGACATATTCAAATTGTATGCATACTTTTTTTTAAAGAGGTTGTTCTTGATCACCTGAAAGCTTGTCAGAGGCTTGTCCGACATAGCAACACGTAGTATATGCAGACTGGATTGCAAGTATTGAAGTCCATTCATTAATAACATGTTAATAGTAACTAACTAGTCACTAATTATTTAGGTCCCAGGAAGAAAGAAAAAAATATAAATTTGAATATGTATAGTGAACCGGCCTATCATTGTAAGACCGACAACAGACCCCCCCCCCCCCCCCCAACGAAATGCTAAACTCAGGTGTATAAAACAAGCAGGTACCAGGAACTTGACTGCTTTAGGCTGGCCTTGGGACAGTTTGAATAAAGCCAGGGTAATGCCAATATGTGCAGGTGCGTTGAGGATTCCCTTGAATTCATATAATGTGTGCACTGTAGATATATATATGGACTTTTCGATTTGCACGTCGACATAGTGGACTGATACGTGTACGTGTGACGACCTTATACGGCACTGACAGTGCCTTATAATAACGTCACAATGCCTTAAGGGCGTCACACGTAGCAGTCCACTATGTCGACATGCAAATCTAAAAATCCCTATTAAACCAGTCGCAATGGCCACCTACACATGTATCTAAGGCCATGCACCTGGATGGCTTCGTCTCCCTTGAGAAAGACTCGTAATATGTGCGTTGTAGAACATTGTCTAACAAGCCTACATGTCTACAGTCCCCCCCCCCCCCTTCCGATATCCCTCGCTTGTCCTTAATAGAAAGGTTTGACTGTAGTTAACAATATTCTTACCATTCTTATTAATTAATACGCTATCGATCGGTTGCTTTGGACTCTACTTTGGCTAGGTGACAAGGGCCTACAGATCTAGAAACAAGCAAGGATCGGTTCAATAACGAATTTCTTATTAAAACAATCAACTTGGGCCTTTTTAGACCATACAATTCATTGCTATTTCCTTCTTTTCATTCATTACACAGCCTTGTTCAATACTGCGAACAGGAAATGGGGAATGACTTTCTTTTGACAAGAGAGCTGCATATCGGTCAGCTCAACAACTACAAAGACAAGAAAGGAGGCTGTACATTACTCTAGTTCCTTCATTCATTCTGGTAAGATGGCACTCTTGCATAGTTTTGTAGAGGTGCCGGTCGAGTGGTTAAGTCGCCGGACTGTCGATCACAAGGTCAGCGGTTCGAGACCCGCCGCGGCACTAATGTCCTTAGGCAAGACATTGATCTACATTTGCCACATTCAACCCATGTGATGTAAATGGGAACCTGGCAGGAATTATTTTTTTGGAAAGCTAGAGCGCCACAATGGCAGCACAGCCAAAGCCGGGGTAATAATCTCCAAGTTCGGAAGCGCTTAGTGATTGTAATAAGCGCTATATAAAAACTGAGTATTATTATAATTATTATTATTATTTCATGCAGAGCCATCTATACACAGAGTTTGGCCAACTTGGTTGCACTGGGTCACAACTTGGCGTATATCCTTTTGAGTTGTGCTTGCCCAACACAGCAGTATAGTCGCCTTATTGTGTCCATTAACTCGAACCGGGATGGCCAAACTCTGTGTATAGATGGCTCTGATTTCATAATAATTTAAAAATATTTTTGGCTTGCACCCGGTAGGTAAAGATTGAACCTACATGTAGCTGCCATTCACTGCCTGCAATGCAGCGACTCTACCACCAGGCCATCACTGGTCCGTGGCCCAGACACGATGAATTGGAAACAAAAACCTCAGCTCTTCTGACCCATTCTGATTTTTTTAATAATATAGAGCCAATGGCGTATCCATGGGCGGGTACGGGGTACGCCCCCACTCCGGCCCTCGTCTGTATATGCCCAGACAAATATGTGTACATGTTCCGACTTCAGGAAAGGGTTAACCATACTTACATGTGTACCCCATGTAATTTGCTATCATGATTAGCTTCGTTCGCATGGTATGGATGAGCATCCATTCATGTATACGCCTATAACCCTCTAATAAAAGTGCCGCACTTGGGTATTATTTCACTCATTTAATAGTAGAACGACCTTTTTCAAGAAACAGTACCATATTTACATATTTACACCAACAACAAAAAACAAGTTTTGGTAATTTGATCAATACATCTCAGTCAGTAGGCTTACGTGAAAAAAATATTTAACCATATCATTTTTGGCACATCTTAACAATTCTTGTTATGGCCCCTGATTTTTCAAACACACATTTTATATGTTATACAGTAGGCTTGCGGGTGCACCATGTGTGAGAGAGAGAGAGAGAGAGAGAGAGAGAGAGGATTGTGGAGTCCTGAAAATTGTTTTATATGTTGTTATTATTAATTGTGTTGGTCTTAAGAACTACCTGAGGATAGAGTCGATACCTGAGATTGATAATGTTATTGTTTCACATCAACAATCCATGCGATTGATTTTGTCTTCTTCAAATATCTAGGTCTACTTGTTTTAACTGTATATCGTGTGTTTTGTTTTCTTTCAGAATTACATCTGAACATCCCCGCTTCCAGACACCAAGCTGACCATGTGTATTACAGGGTCCTCCTGAAAACCTGAGAAAATACAAATTATTCACAAAGAATCACCCGATTATATTATATAAAGCAATCTAAATGTATTTTACACCTACACCTGTACATACACTAAGTCTTGACGAATTTTAATTACGTGCGTGTACTTTTAAGTGGTTTTAAATGTTGAGTTTCGTCATAAGTGAGATTTTGTTTGTGTGTGTGTGTAAACTTTGTTTTAAGCAGGTCTAATTTCATTTGGAGGAAGGTCTTTCTATATGGTTATATGATCTGCTTTTAATATTTTCATTGTAATCGTATACATATTGAAGTTTATCGCGTTGACCAATTGACATTACTTCAGAATATCAAACGGTGACTGATCATAGGTTAATCTCTAAAAAAAAATCGAGTGATCACTGACGTGACTCCTCTGGAAAGTGAAAATGTAGTGAAAATAGAGTGAACATTATCTCTTTTCTTCTTAGAGAGCACTCTAAAATCAATCGATATTCACTCCTAAACAAGTGATCACTGACGTGTCTCCCAGGGGAGTGAAAATAGAGTGAACATTCACTCTTTTTTTCTTTTTTCTTATAGAGAGATATGTGATAGCAGATTGTACAGCTTTAATTCCGTAATACGTCGAGTTGCAGCCTATAAAAGACCGACGGCCCAATAACTCATATACAGATTATAGCCCACGAGACCGATACCCCGTTTGACCGACATCCCTCTAGATCGATAATGTTGGTTTATTGTGCCATCTACAATTTTTTGAGGTTTCAACAGACCATTTCGGTCTCGCGGTCGGCCGGTCTAATGGGGTGTCCGGGAAACAGCTTGTTGTTATATATTTAGAACTATTTCAAGTCTTTCATATCTTGTGAGATCTTAAACAATGTTACTTTTCCTTTGTCATGATATAGGCCTACATATACTTCATTATTAAAAAATGTAAATTTTGTAACGAATTTATGACATTTTTATCAATAAAATTTTACACTTCCCAGCATACTTTGCATTGTATGCGTACACTTTAGATGAGATATTTTAAAAATGTTTTGAAGTTCGTTTTTTAAATGTTACCAACGTTTTCTTGCATTTGTTGTGAGTGTTCATACAAATCGTTTTTTTTTTTTACTTATTTCAGAAATTGTCTGTCTCTTTATACATTTTGGTGTGTTTTTATTTCTTTTAGTTCTCTCAGATAAAGTGAATTTGCATTTATCAGTTTCTTTTTCATTATAGACATAGGTAAAAGACTTCCCTTCCTATTTCCTTTCTAAATTGCATTATATTAATCGAGGCAACAAACAAGCATATAAATTGAATACATGAACTAACGAAGAATTCTTATGTTAATTGAGAGCAGATGTGATGAGATAACCACCTATCAGTGACCAAGCAGGGAGGTCTAATCCATCTTGGCCAAACTAGTGCAGTGGGGCTTAACAAAAACGAATTTGTTCAGTGTATTGGTTTTAACTATATAGGAATAACTATCTACCATTATTTGTCAACACCCTTTCGTGCCTTTTTGTGTCTATACATGTTTAAAACCTAACATTTATTTCTTCTTTTTATCAAGGTGTATCATTATGAAAACAAAATGTATACAGCTCATGTATTCGTCCTTTCAACTTTATTGTAACAACTGTTTCATTAAAATACTAGGAAACTTCTAAATTTGTTGTTCCTGTGTGTGTATTCTTATTCTTATTCGTATGGCCTACAGCCTACAGCGTATATACACACACACTCTCTCTCTCCCTTTCTCTTTCTTCCAGTTAAGATTTATTTTATTCTTTGTTAAAACTCATGAAACTATAGGTTACCCTGGGAAATTATTAATTTTAGTCTGTACAAGAGATAAAAGAAACTTATGAAGAGAGAAGGGAGAGATAGAGAGAGAGAGATAGGTAGAGAAATAGTGAGAGAAAGAAAGAGAGAGAGAAAGAGAGAGTTACACAAGAATAGAGATATCAACGGAGAGATTTTATAATGAGATATTGACCGAGATGAAGAGAGGAGAAAGCGAGAGTTTTACAAATACAGCATGTTCGCCGATCACATATAAAAGCTGATTTAATAGCAGCCATTATCACTCGAGCACACTTCCACGCATGTTCTTGAGTAAATGCCGGTATTACCGCCTGGTAATATATATATATATCTATTATTTAATATGTTTTGCAACTATTGAAGTATCCAGTTTTGCAATTTTTAAAACTTATATTGGAGCTATCATGGAAAAGGAGAAGCGATACATTCATGCTTTTCATACACAAATATTGCCCGATTGTATTTCATATATAGTACACGTAACTAACTTTTGACTGTTTTGTTGAGAGGATATTAAACTGTTCATAATTATTTCATTATGGATTAGAGTTGCTTTTGGATTTTGATTAGGATGAGCGTTAGGGTTGGTATTGGTTATGGGTTAGGGTAGGTATTTAAACTGTTCATAATTTGAAGATCATTTTTGTCCCTAATCATGTATTCTTTTAGTTGTTGGTATATTAGTGATTCATCAATATTGTTCAGCTTTGAATACAACATACAAGAAACACAACACAAATCAATTTACATTTCTTAATACATGTATGACCATTTATTTATATACATCTTCTAATATATATTCCATTTCTCTACAGTTTTTCCATCCCAAAATGCTGACAAATTTTTGATAACCTAGAAATATGATTAAAGGATACAATAGAACATTGAATATAATATATAGAAAGGAAGATGTTTCATGGAAACGATACGTCATAAAGTCTAGAATCACGAGAGTTGCAAGTACATCCATGAAATACAGATAGTATATCACTAGAAGGATAATAAAGCTTCAACATAACAGACATACATAACATTTATAAATGAAAAATAAAGAGAAAGAATAAAAAAAGAAATGTCCTCTTGAGGATTTTGCATTCACAGGGTAAGCGCTTCATACACAGAGTTAGCGCTTCATACAAAACAAGAATGATTTTCAACGCAGCTGGGAATCTTGCTACAGAATAAATCTCATATATCTCTTTCCCTAAAATGGTATGAATACTCCCTAAAAGAGTGGAGATGGTGCACATTTGTCTGGGGTTTGAAATCCAGTGACCAGGGGAAATAATGATTTGGTTAAGCCCATTGACATAATAGGCCCTACAGATATACACAATTTCAACCTTTTATTGTTTTTTATAATTCAGGACTTTCCACTCCAATTATTTTTGCCTGATAGCACAAAGGTCTCTCTATAAAAACAGATTGTAAACCGCACGCCCTATTGTAGATTAGTCTCCTTTCAATGACTCCTTTCAACTGCTTCTTGTATCAAAACTAGTTCAGATTGGCTCTCGAAGTCGTTATGCAGGGTGCAGTTTGGCATATTACTTGAATGTAGTATTGTAAAAATATTGCAAATAAGGAAATTGAGATGATATTTTGCTGTACAAGTTGACACAAGCTATGTGCGATACAAGGTGCAAGAGCCAACACAACGAGAACAGCGAAATGTGAATACGTTTTACCTGATCAATTGATTTCAAAGACTGCTCGGAACTACATTGTACATTGGCTGTATTCACATAGCCAATTCTTGTATCAAAACTAGTTCAGATCGGCTTGTGAAGTCGTTATTTGCTGTACAAGTTGACAGAAGCTACGATACAAGGTGCAAGAGCCAATGCAACAAGGGCAGCAAGACGTGATTAAATTTAACCTGATCAATTGAATTCAAAGACTCCTCACAACTTGTATGTAATTATGCTGTCTTCACATAGCCAGTTCTCAAAGACTATTCGTCCTCCTTGTAGCTTTCGCTTGGTTTAATCTCTCAATTACAGTGTTTTGGTGTACGTGATTATAATTCAGTTTAATTGCCCTCACTCCAATGCCGACTAATGAAGACACACTGTGTCATTACATAACAAAGCCTAAACAATAGGTTTAGCGATGTGTGTGCAGTCAGTGTGCATATATTAGCCTGTAGAAGTATATAGTGTCACCACAGTATTGATATACCCTGCATATGTTACACAGTATCAGAGATGCCAACTTTTGGAAATCAGAAATAGGGAGGATTTGTAATCGACACCAATTAATGTGCGCGTAGCGCACATCTCGAGCGCGTAGCGCCCGACACATGCGGCCGGGGTCCAGGGCCCGCCTTAGGGCCCTGGAAGCTCTGGGGTTCTAGATGCTCTCTGGTGCAATCTGAGCCTTATTTTGGAGCATTTTACATGTGTATTTAGTTAAATAATTCCCCCTTTTTTTTTAAATAACATAAAAATTGTACAAAATGCATGATGAATTACTTTCAGACTTCCGATTACACAGGTACTTGATACTGTATTCGGTCTTATACTTCCGAGACCATTTCCTGGTCTTATTTTGCTGATTTTCCGCCATTTGGATTCTGTGGCAATATCCACGCATTGGTTACGGCGATCCATATGCTGAAACAATCTTTCGCTACTCTTAATTTGTCTTTTAACATAGTGGAATTATTACATGCTTAAGTTAGCAGATGATATTTCTCTTTCAATTCACAGATATATATACTGATAAGCGCCCTCCAAAAAAAATCATAATAAAAAAAAAAAAAAAAAAAAAAAAAAAAAAAAAAAAAAAAAAAAAAAAAATCATTTTTTTTTTTTTTTTTTTTTATAATAAATCGGGAGGATAAGGATGGTGATCGTAAGGTCGGGAGTTGGGGTGAATTATCGGGAGCCTCCCGATAAAATCGGGAGGGTTGGCATCTCTGCAGTATACCGTGTATTTACTACACAGGTTTATTACCATCTCACGTTCACTTTATTATACACTGTACTAGCATGTTATGGCCTGCTATAGAAAGATACTAACTAATTAAATTAGGTAGGATCAAAACCATTGGGAGTAAACTTTAGCTTTAACAAAATATTGCAAATGAACTATGAAGAGTCCAATATGTATTCCTATGTTTCAATGTTAAAATGGAAATACAATATCTTCTTAAAACAAAGGAATTCATATCGAATGAAAGGTATTGTTTTCCAAATGCAAGTGAAGCATTTACATTATTGGGCAGCAATTCGGCCAATGGCACAGAGAGGGTTAAAGAGTTAAAAAATCAAAGAAAATTATAGAAAAAAGAAAGAAAAAAAAGGATACACATTATCCACTTAGTAACCAAATATACAGCACAAAACCATTAACATTGAGTATTGCTAATATTCTCCGCCCTTACCATTTCACAAACATAACTCGCCCTTTGTTTCTAATATAGTAAATTTGAAACTCCTATTACAAAAATCACTACATTGTTCAACATTTCAGCACCAATTTACTACTTCAAAGGGGCGACAATTATGACTTTCTTTTTTCATGTCGAGTATTAACTAATAACATCTTCCTAGTGGTGACAATTTCAACTTAAAACTTGACATACCGTAGTCCAATAGTTGCATAATCATTTTATAAACATACATACTTATACAATAGATGTCAAACTGGCAGAATAAAATAAAACAATTAAAGATGGAGATAGCTATTGGAAGGGATGTCAGAACATCATTCAAATACATTCTAGGAAAGATTAACAGCATTTATCTTGTTTTTAAACTCTCTCTGTCCGACCGACTATATCACAGAACATGCCATTAAATTCAAGAGGCAAATCGATATGACTGGCAGGATATAGGTACAGCAATTTATGAGCATTGTGAGGAAAGGAAAAAGGACATTATGTATAGACCGTTAAAGGTGAAGTCCACCCTGCTATTGAGTTGGTTTGAAAAGACGCCACTACAATATGACATCACAGTTACATTACAGCTCCGGCCAATCTGAAGAGCCTATACCTAGTGATTGCAACTTTTAAAAAGGTATAACTTTCTAATTTTTGTCTGATTCCAATTAAACTTCCACCAGTAATCTTCTCTGATGTGTCTCCTTCATTCTACAACAGTTTGCTATCAAGGATTGGATTTCCATTTAATGACCTTTCATTTAACCTCTATGCTACATACACTGTACCACATACCAGGGGTACTTGGGGCATGTTCATATTATACTGACCAATAGTCACACTTTGTCAATATGTGGTTCACAATATACAGTACTGATTTCAATTATTCAACATTATTCTGGAATGTCTGAACACAACTTAAAATTGAAAAACACAAGTACAGAAATAATCTATCACATAATATGATGTAAAATATAGAAATATGTACTACAGTCTACAGGGTCATAAAGAATATGTTTGTTTGATAAATTTCAGTAGAAAGAGAGAAATGTGTTGGTATGTTTACAGAGAAACCAAGCAAAAAGGTTAAGTCTGAAGCTGAAATATTTGTATTGATATTCCCTTTAACTTTTTTTTTCATGCAAATATTATAATTTTCAATTAAGCAATTGCACGCAGGAAAACTAGACCATTACATCAAGCATTGCGGAATAACAAAATCAGTAGTTAACATGTTAAACAGAGATAAGCAGTCATTTAGAATGTAGAAGATATAAAACATGAAATTGAAATGGACATATCTTTGGCTGTTCTGAAAGAGATGGCACAGTGCTGCCTTGCTTGATATTAACTCTAGAATAAACACAACATGAGCTTACAAAATACTGTTAAATCATAATTTATATTGTTTCTCTTTCTCTGAAAATGGCCTTGGTTTTCAGGAAGGCCCAATTGCACAATATGAAACAAAGGTTCATCAAAAATATATGACAGGTAAAAAGACAAAAGGACATGGTTATGCGTGTACTAGAGACATTCCACCACCGACATCAAATGCTATGCATGGGACTAGACAATGATTGTTATATGATTGGTTTATATCTATGACTATATATGTGCTATGTTGGCTAGTCTTCTAGGTTCCTGAAGCCTTGCTGCATCTCATCTAATAAGTCGGCAAAGTCTTGCTTGATTTTGGCTTCACCGTCTTTCACAGGATCCTGAAAAGAAAGCAAGTTAATTTTTGTCAATTGGAATATCAATTCAATTCAAGTTTATTTAAACATTTGAATAAAGAAAAACAATCACAATGAAGAAAACATGTACATTGAAATAGAAAATAAGTATAAAACAGAAAAAAAAATCAAATATGGTGGGATTTGCAAAGGCCACAGGTCTATTAATTCAATCTAATTCATTTTATTTTCACATTTGAATACAAAAACAATCACAATGATGAGAACATATACATTGAAAGAGAAAATAACAAGAATAAAACCCAAACAAATTCAAATATGGTTGGATTTGTGAAGGCCATAGGCCTTTCATCAATGGCAAACCCCATTACAACAAATATATATTATACAGTAAATGAAGCCTGTGCTATTCTGTGGAAATACCATCAACTCATCATGGCCATTTGTCTGTTATTGCCCAACGGCAATTATTTGAAAACATCATTGCCGTTTCTCAAATTGTGATGGTATGTTAACATCCTTATTCTAAGAATACTGAGAATAGACTGAGCATAACTGATTGTACTCTTATTATTTGTTGAGATGGGGGTGGAGCCAAGTTGATGAGATAACCATCTGTCAGTGCTCTTGCAGGGAGGTCTAATCACTCCGAGCCAAACTAGTACAGACGGGCTTTAATGAATGAATGAATTGATGAAAAGCTTACCTTGAATTTCATAGAGGAAAGTTTGTACATGATGTCTCCCATGCTCTCTCTGATAAGAGCATAGGTGATCTTATTCTCACTCTGAGAGGTGCTCTCTACAGCGTGTCTGGCCATGTCGTAGAACGATACAATGTTGCTCAACATGCCAACGGTCTTGTAGAATGGACAATATCTAAGAGAGAAAGAGAGAGATAGAAAAATTCAAAATTACTACAGTATTGACAACATGGTCATATTTATTCACCCACAACCGATTTCAGTCATTATGGTCAGTTGAATTGGATAAATCACAGATAACTTTTCATTTTTCCCTTCACCAATTTTCTGATTTGTGTGAGCGTACAGAATAATACAAATCTTATTTAGATAAAGGGAAAAGTATGTTGAATAATAATAATAATATTCAGTTCTTGTATAGCGCATATAACATTATATAACTTCCCTATGCGCTTCCAAAGAGCTTTTGGACATTATTACCCTTACTTTAGCCTCGACAGCCGTTATCAGCGCACAGTGCATTCCAAGTAATAATCCTACCAGGTACCCATTTACCTCACCTGGGTTGAGTGTGGCAAATGTAGATTAATGTCTTGCCAAAGGATATCAGTGCCGTGGCTGGACTCAAACCGCGGACCTTGTGATCCACAGTCAAGTGACATATACACTCGACCACGACACCTCTACTACCTTAAAGCTTATCTGTACTAGTTTGGCATGAAGGGATTAGGCCACCCTGCAAGGTCACTGGACAGGTGGTTATCTCAACAACTCAGCTCTCAATTAACACAAGAAAAAGAGGATCATGGGGGACCAATGGTCACTGATTAGGCACTGTTTTCTACATAGAGGGAGCAGGTAGCTACAATTAGGACATTGTGGCTTTAAATGTTATATTGCCCACTTAAATAGAGACAAAATCACTATACAATCAAAATAAAATTGCAGAACACAGTGCTAAGGGGGAGCGTTCTGTTTGTATAATGCCATTGTAAAACTGCAAAAGAAAAAGAAAATCAAACAGAAAGAAAGAAATAAATCAAATCATATCAAATCAAATCAATTTATTAACTCTTATCAGAATTTTTTTCAAGTGACTCACCTATCATACGATGAGTATCCGTTCTGCTGGAGGAAGTCATCCTTGAGTAGTTTAGCAATCTCTAGGGTGATCTTATCGGACTCAGCGAGGGAGCCCTTTCCTACCAGCTGCACAATTTCAGACAACTCTTCCTCTTCTTGCAAGATCTCCCTCACCTAAAGCAAAAAATAAATAAAAATATTATAATAATGAACTCATTAGCTGCATTTACACTGCAAGCAAAAATCATTGATTTTGATCGTATTCCTGGTAATGTGGGTATTTAAATACTTCTGGCAACCAACAAAAAAACCTAAATAATATAAAAAAATCACCTCTGGAGTGTGCTTTTTTCTGAATGCCTGCCCAAATTTCACCTGTTTTTGCAGTGTAAAATCAATTCATTTTATTTCAATCAAAAACACCAAGGTGGTGTTTCACAAAGACTAAGATCGACTTAAGTTCGGCTTAACTATGGCAGGCTGTTCATGCCACCGGTTGCTCTCATCACTGGTCTCTCAACTATGATCTTTAGATAACACTTTTCCTTCAATAATGAATTATCAAAAAATAAACATTCTATAGATTTGTGATCATGATTTGTACATCCATTGAGAGACCAATGCCAGTAAACATGTTGAGACCAAACAGTTGCATGAATGGCCTGTCATAGTTAAGTCCAACTTAAAGTCGTTCTTAGTCTTTGTGAAACACTCTCTAGGGCCCTGTTTCAATAACACTTTTTCAATAACTCTTTTAAATATAAAACTACTGAAATCGTTGCATAGAAGTTTCGCACTTGTTCCCGATAAAAAGTTTCATGAAACGGGGTCCTGTACTGACATTTTAAAACCTAACCAAGCCATCCTAGTGCTGCATATTAATATTTAAATATATAAATATTTGCGTTGGTACGGCGAGGTGGAGAACAAAATACTAAATAAGCCAGATTCTGGACTAACCAGTATATCATGGACAAGTTAAAACCTGTGTAGTCATTCATTTACGGTAAGCCATACCGATTTTCTCGCAATGTCATTAATTTTAAAGGTAATACAAAGTTTTGGTATGGGGCCATGAATTTTCGTCAAATGAACATATTGGAAGCATATGCTATCCTACAATATGCAGTGATCGTTGTCGCGGTTGAAATCGAGTCTAAAGTTATGAAATTGTAAATAATAAACTCTTTATGTTGAATAGCTCCCTCTCAAGGTCAAAATATTAATTAAGCCATAAAACATTGTTTCTTGACTAAAATCAACCGATTGGCTATTCCCCTTTAGAAATTATATATTACAACTACATATTCTGAGATTTTCATGGTCGCAGCTACCATAGTATGGCGGTAAGCGCTATTTGAAATTTATCAAAATTTACCGGGAGCACCGGTAAATTTTAATATTCAATTTTTCTTGAAAGCAGAAGTGTTTTAGAAGCTGAATTTTCTAGTGCTTATAATACATCCACATGGGCATCCAAATATATCAAAATTGCGAAGAATCACTATCCAGCCAATTTTCAAAATTTCCCAAAACTTTGTATTACCTTTAAGTATACATAGCTTTGCGCTTGTATTTTTTGTATGAAATCTCATTATTTGATAAATTATCGCATCAGATTCTGTGTGCGTGCGTATCATGAATATTTATGACTAGCGCATAACGTATAGGTTCCTATAGAGTACCGAAGCTGTGACGTCATAAAAATCTATTTTTAGAATTTCTCAATTTTGTCTTCATTTTCCGAAAGAGCATCAAAAATGGTTAGGAGTCAGAGCATATAACACTGAGTTCCTATATAGGAAATATATTTATTCAGATGGTCATATCTCAGCCATTACCTAACCTATTTAATTGGTTTTCGACATTTGGAGATTATTTTTGATGCTTTTTGGGGAAATGAAGAAAAAATTGAGAAATTCTAAAAATAGAATTTTGATGACATCACACTTCACCACTCTATTGAGCTAATCAAAGGCAGCGGTAGGATGGCTAGGTGAGGTTAAAAAAACGTGTCCTGCACTGACCTTGGTCCTGAGTGGCACAAACTCTGGATAGTTCTTATCGTAAAAGTCGTCTAGCGCTCTCATGTACTTGGAGTAGCTGATGAGCCAGTTGATGGAGGGGAAGTGCTTACGCTGGGCCAGCTTCTTATCCAACCCCCAGAACACCTGAACGATACCAAGGGTCGCAGAGGTCACGGGATCAGAGAAGTCACCACCAGGGGGCGACACACTGAAGAAGAAATAAAAAGATTACTGTAAGTGTCAATGGAGGTTGCTTAAAGATAAAGACCAGTTCTGGTCATGTGATCGCATTGTGAAAGAAACGTTGTGGAATCGATCAGAAAAGGTTGATCATCTAGCATATAAGTATTGGTGTGTACTGCAAGGTTCTGGAATCATCAAAATGATAAGAAATTTGGCCCAGTCTTCGTAAAGTTACAAGCACTGTACCCAGAAAGATGTATATGGGACTATGCACACGTGCGCGACACGTGCGTATTATCAATTTGGTCCCAACAGATAAACTCATTTACGAAATATATCAATTAGTAGGCGGTTTCCCGGCAAAATTGTTTTCATCATGTATTAGTCAAAACATATTCTTTCACATGATTGGTAATAAGAGCTTCCCTTTCATTTTTTGAGAGGGGGACATTTCCAAAACTGGTCTTTACCTTTAAACTTAAAGTGGGTAACCTTAGGGGAACTTCAGATTACAGTAATTTACTCAAATTCAAGATTTGTTTAACAGGTCCCTAGATTACATGTATATATACCGGTAGAGTTTTTCATAAAGTGATCTAAGGCTGACATAAATAAGTTCAGCTCTACACATTGCTACTCCGATTTCCTACATTAATCTTAAAAAAGCAGAAACAACCCACCTACCTCCCCCAACCTTATATTGCTAAAAAAAAAAAATCCTAAAGATCTGGTTAAAAGTAAAGCATCTATGTATGTAATGGCCGATAAATATTATTTTCACATTTTTACTAAGGTAGAGGAGGGGGAATGAGGGTAAAATTTTACTTTATATCAAGAGGCTGTACGTTGCCCCTTTCCCACTATTCTATGGTCATGGTGGCTGTCCATTTCTCTTCATGTCAATAAAAAACAAAATTGTACATCAAGTAATAGATTAAAGGGCAAGTCCACCCTGATATTGAGTTGGCTTTAATAGAAGCACGAGGGTAAAATGAGAGAAACAGTACAGTGAAAGTTTGTGCAAATTCTGTTTAGAAATATGAAAGTTATGAATTATTAAAGATGCGATCAGTCAAACACAAATTGTCAACACTATGATGTATCTTGCGAGCTCCCTTCTCATTTGCCCTGTACTAAAAAGCTTGCATGAAACAAATCTATTCCGTCAATTAATAACTATTACAGAAAATGAAATGTTATGATATTTTCT
The DNA here is from genome assembly GCA_035222895.1 of Strongylocentrotus droebachiensis. Lineage (NCBI taxonomy): Eukaryota > Metazoa > Echinodermata > Echinoidea > Camarodonta > Strongylocentrotidae > Strongylocentrotus > Strongylocentrotus droebachiensis. Next base: position 137,623 of record JAVYIG010001840.1, read on the forward strand.
GTACAGAGCGAATTGGAGAGGAGCTCACCAATCTGTGTTTACCTGACAACAACTTCAAAAATTCATGCCTTTCCTATTTTTCATTGCATATTGCTCAAACTTTCTCTCATTTTTCATTAAAACCAATTTAGTATCAGGGTGGATTTTCCCTTTAAGGTTAGAGGAATATTTTGGGGTGATAGACTTACGCCCCTACGATGCTAACACTGCCCTCTCTGCTTGGGTTTCCTAGACATTTGACTCTACCAGCTCTCTCGTAGAAAGAAGCTAGACGGGCTCCTAGATAGGCTGGATAACCGCTGTCTGTAGGCAGAAAATGAGAATTCGATACAATTCAATTCAATTCTATTTTATTCGTCCAAATCAAATAAATGATAAATGTTACATGGGATTTATTTACAGGCAATAAAAATACATACAAAAAAAACACAGTAATGATTGAAATATATAAGTGATAACTATACATAGACATTGACACATACAGACATTTGAGTAAAATTACATGTAGCACGAGTACGTGATTGTATTAAATGGGTACCAGGTAGGATGCGACAGTCATTGTTGGTCAAACAGTTTGAGCGTCAAGCAACGCCTGGCTGGAACGCTCCCAAGGGAGTGGAGATTGTGCACACAGTGTGTGCGGGCAAGTATTGAATCCAATGATCGGGGTAATATTATATCTGTAAAGCGCTTAGAGACATCATAGATGTATTAAGCGCTATATGAAAGCGGAATTATTATTATAATTTTTGTGGTCAGCATGACTGGTTTGAAAGACAACTTACCAGCGGGCATTTCAGCCAGACGACCGGAGATCTCACGGAGAGCTTCGGCCCACCTGGAGGTTGAGTCGGCCATCATGGAGACGTTGTATCCCTGATCACGGAAATACTCCGACAATGTCACACCTGAACACAGAGAGAAATATCCATAGTCATTGGAAAATTTAAGACAATGATATGCCTGAGCATAAGAAAGGCTGGATGAAAAACAGAGCATTATACTGAAAATACCATAGAGACATATCAATGGGTAAAGAAATGATCAGAGAATGTTAGGCAGGAAAAGAACAAAGACTAGCATCAAATAGGGTGGTATTCCGATACAAAGTCAAGCCTGGCTTAACTTAGTCCACACTTCTATGGAGTGCCTGTTGCCGACTCATTTACCCTGTACAGATTATTGTAATCCTGCAATGAAAAGTGTCCAAAAATTTGATTTTGCAATGAAATGGGAAGAAAAAGATAATATGATTATGATCTGAATTTCAATAAAGTCCTTGGTAGATTATCTTTGTCATGAATATTGAAGGAGGAAGATGAAACCTAGCATTCCATAGAAGTGTGAACTAAAGTTCTTGTCTAGTCTGGACTTAGTCCCGGCTTAACTTATGAGAATACTACCCATAGTGTTCAGTGAATCTACTCTAATCATCAGGGGGGGGGGGGGTGGTAAAATCTTGCAACTATATTACCACTGTCCACCCTACCTCAACCACCCTCCACCTTCTTCAGTAATTGTTACTCAAATTGCTACAAAGCTTAAACTGTCCTTACCTGTGTAGATGGACGCTTCCCTAGCAGCTACAGGCATGTTGGATGTGTTAGCCACCAAGGTAGTTCTCTTCATAATAGACTCTGTCTTCCCACCGATTTCTACTGTCAGCTGAATGAGGGGGAAAGAATTTTACAACGGGGGGAAAGAATTTTACAACGGGGGGAAAGAATTTTACAATGGGGTAAAAACTTTCCAAAATGTAGACTTTGTATAATGATAATTACAAATTGCTTGAATGTAAATAGCATATTAAGTTTTAGTGAATCTCTTTGTTTTGTACTCTCTTGACCAGACTGTGCCTAGCAGTCGATACACATGTATGTCTACAGCAAGGCAACGTGTTCTACAGCTGTGTTGAGAGAGGAAACTGTAGATCAAAATGTCTTAAAGCCCCACTGTCCTACTTGTAGCTACTTGCTCCCTCTATATAGAAAACTTCCCCGATCGGTGCCTGTTGGTCCCCCATGATCCTCTTTTTCTTATGTTAGTTGAGAGCTGAGTTAATGAGATAGCCACCTGTCAGCGACCTCGCTGTGAGGTCTAGTCCCTTCTGGCCCAGTAGTATTGACAGTCTTTAAAGACGCATAGGAGTGGGCTCTCGTGAGGAATTCAACACCGTTAGGGTGTTTATCCCATAACAGGTGTTGAAAAACACCAGACTTGTCCTTTTATGACCAACAGGTGACCCATGTAATGCTTTGCATTTTCCATCCATTCACACATTATGGTAAAGTCATTGTTTTACTTTTCCCTTAATAATAATAATAATAATAATAATCTTTTAGTCCACTCTGAATTTTATTAAACCCAAACGGAAATTCTTTTTTCCCAATTGATCGTGAGCCCGGCAGCCACTGAGCAGCGCCAGATCGACGTTGCTCTATCCCTTATTGTTGAACGCCAAACAAGGTAGCAGCAACTCCCATCTTTTAACGTCTTTTGGTATGACGTGGCAGGGGTTCGAACCCACGACCTCTCGGTTGTGAGGTGGACGCTCTACTGACTGAGCCAGCACTCCGGTTTTAAACCTGAAGACTATCTGAAAGACAGGGGGCATTTCTTGATAGACCTATGGGTTTGCTGTGTGCAACACCAATTAATTGTATTACCAACAAGTCTGGCGTCAACAAATTTAACTTTTCATCAATTGCCAAGAGGTGAATTTCTACGATAAATTTGCTTTCAGCCAATCAAATGCCATGATTTCTGTACCTTATAACAATTATTGTAAGCTGTTGATAACAAGGTTTATGAAACATGGCCCTGATCTGGAAAGCACACTGAAACTAATGACACCCAGTATGAAACAGGGGGGTGTTTCACAAAGATCTTAAGTTGAACTTATCTCTTAGTTGGACTTAACAATTATGGAAAGCCGTTGGCATCTATGAAAATAATTTTTAAAAGTTATTTAAAAAGGCATAAAATGTTTCATGGTCTTGCTGTGGAATTTATAAAAGTCTAAAATACTTGAATTTTCGCTTTTGAATATATTTTATTTTAAGGCTACGAACGGCTCTCCATAATTTTTAAGTCCAACTTAGAGTTAAAGTTCGACTTAGGATGTTTGTGAACACTCCCCAGGACTCAAAATGAGAGAGTCACTTGATTGGAGCTTCTTACCTCTGGGAAATCTCTCAACACTTCGGACATCTCGTTCCCACGTTCACCACATCCTACGTAGACGATGACATCACTGTTAGAATACTTGGACAGCGATTGAGAGATAACAGTCTTTCCGCACCCAAAGGCTCCGGGGATAGCCGTTGTTCCACCTTGTACACATCTGGGTAGGAAGAGCAGAAATAGTGTTCATTAGATACCTTTAGAGTGACTTTTGATTTTTATTGAATAACATAGATTTGGCACACCAATGCAATGTCTTATCCGAATCATCTTACTTACTTCAAATCCAATATGCTAATGCTTTTCCTAACTTTTATATTTCTTGTGCCTACATGACTAACATAAGTTATCCATAGACCTACATGTATGGAATCTTTTTAAACAATATCATATCAATCACAGAAAATGTAACGATTACTGCTGTGGTATTATTGACCCGTCTTAATTTGCTATTTTTTGACTTATTTGCATAAATTACCATAAATATGCAAATGAGTGAATTTTTCAAAAAATTGAAATTACCATAGTATTCTATACACTTCACTTGACATGTATGCAAATTTCACGGCCGAGATCATAGGGGGGGGGGGGCCTTAGAACCCCCCCCCCGGGCTAAGCAGTTTCAAAATAGCCCGGGCTAAATAGGGTTAAAGGCTGTCTGTACTAGTTGGCTAGGAGGGTTTAGACCACCTAGGAAGGTCACTGACAGGTGGCTATCTCATTAACTCTGCTCTCAATTAACATTTAAGCAAAAGAGGATCATGGGGGACCGATGGTCACCGATTAGGCATCGTTTTCTATAGAGAGGGAGCAAGTAGCTACAAGTAGTACAGATGGGCTTTTAAAAAAACGCTGTGATTTAGTCACTATGGACATGACGGACAAAGAAAGAGGACAAAATATACAGTTCCTCATTCTACCCTCAACAATCGCTGTGGTAGACAAAGGAACATCCCTTCACTGCTATTATGTAAAAATGTGTAGAACAGGTGTCACATGCATATTCACCTGTTCTACACATTTTTACATAATAGCAGTGAAGGGATGTTCCTTTGTCTACCATAGCAATTGTTGAGGGAAGAATGAGGAACTGTATATTTTGTCCTCTTTCTTTGTCCGTCATGTTCATAGTGAGTGCGTCGTATGTGAACAGACCTAAGGAGGTTGAATCAATAAGGAGCGGAACTTACGGGAAGAGAGCATCCAGAACCCTCTGTCCAGTGAGAAGGGGATAGTTGGCTGGGAGCTTCTCTGAGACCGGTCTGATGGTACGTACTGGCCATACCTGGAGCATGGTGTGTTTGGTCTTTTGACCGTCAAACTCTGTTTCCAAGACAACGTCCTGCGCGAAAATGAAGAAGGTCATATTCAATTATCACAAATAGAAGCAAATTTTTTTCATTCCATATCCAGATTTTTTGTACGTATTTCTGTTCATCACTTGTACAGTCAAACCTGTCTATAGCTACCGCCCAAGGGAAACACAAAAAGTGGTCTTTGTAGACAGGTTCCTTTAGTACAAGTTTCAATGAGAAACAAGTCCTTTTCAGTCTAATCCTCTCTCTCTCATATGGTGCAACCGTTAAGCCTACTGTATAAAGATAACATAGTGTTCAGAATATGGCCCCAGGATGGGGGAGGGGGATTTTACAATATTACACAGTTAAAGGGACTTTGTAACATTGTTCAGATGAGAGATAGTGGTGCTAAGGCAGTGACTTCAATGCTAGATGTACAATTAAAGATAATCTGAAAATTTGAGCGAAAACGGACCATTATTCATGGTACAAATTGGGAAAAACTGATCCGATCGATTCCTTAATTCTCCCAACTATATTATTACAATTTAATTACATTTTAGGTGAATGAAAATCTCACAAAGCAATAAAATGGCTCTACATTCAATTCCAGACATTTAAGTGTTGACAGATTTTGTATAGCCTGTTTTTCATGGAAAAACGGTTGGGAAAATTCAAAAAATGGTTGGGAGAATTTAGATTCAGAAGCGCCGCACATCGACGCCCGTTCGAAAACCCGTTGAAATTTGTTAAAGATCTTCATATTGCGTGAATTAATTTCGGATTTGGGGCATCGTAGTTGGATAATCCATTCATACAAACATAATTTTACGTGTGTTTTGCATCCTGATTCAACAGATTTGTGAAATCAACCATCACAATGTTACTAAGTACCTTTAAGGTAGGCCGAATGGGCTTACATACTCACCGTGATAGTATATAAACCTGGCTCTGCAATCCATGTGACTGTACCCCTGGCCTTTGGCGGTAGCATGAGACGATGCTCAATCAGGGTATTCTCCGGACACGTCCCGTAGTAATCACCACCCGTGATGTGACTGCCAACCTGTACAAGGGTTAAAGGTCATGAACAGGGCAAAGGTCAAGAAAGGACTTGGTCTGTAACAAAATGGTTGTTTATATTAGAGCAGTGTCTGAAACAAAAGCTCAAGCAGAAACTGAAATCCTTGTTACATTTAAACTAACCATATGCATAATTTTGAGGCAGAAATATTATCTTTAGGATATCCATGTATACCGGTATGTCAATGTAACTGTAAAATACATCAGGCCTTAAATTTCAATATTTTTAGGGCAAGGCCACTTTTCTGTAGGGCACATTCCTATATTACAGCACAAATAGGACAATGGCCTTGGTGGCCTTGGATTAATTTAAGCCCTGATACACACATCTATTCTGTGATCTAGTTTAGTTCCATTTCCTTTAGGAAATTTCTCATTAATAGTTTGATCTTTATCTGGGTAACCCTAATTACAGAGTAAAATAAACGAGAGCTAGAAATACATTGCATAGAAAGCCAGGGTTTCACACCGATCCAAAGTGGTCAATGTTAAGGAGGTGTTTTTATATCTCTCACAGAAATGATTGGAATTGATCTGGTGTCATGCATTTCAGAAGATATTGCCTGATAAACTTAATAGGACCTGGATCTATCTGGATCATTCTGCCTGGAATAATCTATCTGGACCAATCTTTATGGACCAATCAATCTGGACCAATCTATCTGGACCAAACTATCTGGACCAATCTATCTGGAACAATCTATCTGGACCAAACTATCTGGACCAATCTCTCTGGATCAATCTATCTGGACCAATCTATCTGAACCAATCTATCTGGACCAATCTATCTGGACCAATTTATCTGGACCAATCTATCTGGACCAATCTATCTTGACCAATTTATCTGAACCAATTTATCTGGACCAATCTATCCGGACCAATCTATCTGAACCAATCTATCTGGACCAACTATCTGGACCAATCTATCTGGACCAATCTATCTGGACCAATCTCTATGGACCAATCTATCTGGACCAACTATCTGGACCAATCTATCTGGACCAATCTATCTGGACCAATCTCTATGGACCAACTATCTGGACCAATCTATCTGGACCAATCTATCTTGACCAATCTTTCTGGACCAATCTATCTGGATCAATCTATCTGGACCAATCTATCTGGACCAATCTATCTGGACCAATCTATCTGGACCAATCTATCTGGACCAATCTATCTGGACCTACCCTGATTCCTGGATAAGGTTTGAAATCCCACTTCTTGGTGCGACTTAGCGCTTTGACGTTGACACCACGTGGAATGTAGATACTCTGCGTCAGGTCGTTGATGTCCTGGAGAGGACGTTGGATCCCGTCAAAGATGTTGTCCAGGATCCCCGGTCCGAGTTCAACGGACAGCGGAGTGCCCGTCCTTAGAACAGGGTCACCAACACTTACACCAGCTGTGAGAGGTCAAGGAACTGCTAAGGAATATCTCATTCAGCATGTTTCTTCAGGTAGGAAGATCCTAAGTTGAACTTATCTCTAAGTTGGACTTAACAATTATGGAAAGCTGTTAGCATCTATGAAAATGAATTGAATTGAATTGAATTAACAGGCATAAAATGTTGATTCAAATCATTCATATTTTCTATTATAAAGGAGATTTCATGATCTTGATGTGGAATTTAAGAAATGTCTAAAGTACTTCAATTTTTGCTTTTGAATATATTTCATTATAAGTTTGATTTAGAATCTTTGTGAAACACCCCCTGGAGTAGATCCAGAAAGTAACCCCTATCGGAATGTATTTTTAGGAAATGTTTCTAGAAAACTGAGATGGTGAGCGTGCCAGGAATAATCCACCTCTTGAGACAGGTACACTATTCCATGAATAGTTTAATTTATAATCAGATTATGGTATATTTGTACACTCGATGTACATCAATATGAGATACACCGTTTGTCATACTGGAATTGACCTGTTACAATGATCAAGAAAGGATAGATGTCTCTCTTCATGGACCTGAATGGTATCATTTTCTACAAATCCCCACTTGTACACGGTTACATGTTATTACTGATTGAGAATGGATATATGTTTCTTAAAAGATCTGAATAGTACCATTTCCTACAAATGCTCACTTCTACATGGTTACATGTTACACTGATTAAGAAAGGATACATGTCTTTCAATAGATATGAGTGGCGACCATATCTACAAAGTTCCTCTATTACAATACTTTATTGAGAAAGGGTTTATTTAAATATCTTCTCATGGCCCTAAAAGGTGACTGTACATGTATCTACAATCTACAAATCCTCACTAACACTGCCTTACACGTTGATTGAAAAAGGGAGCACAGGCCTGAATGGTGACCATTTCCACAAATGCCCACTGATACACAGCTACACATAGTAGTAGCTGAGAAAGGATACATGTCTCTTTGTAGACCTGTATGGGGGCCATATCTACAAACCCTCACTAATACTGCCCTACATATTGATTGAAAAAGGGAGCAAAGGCCTGAATGGTGACCATTTCTACAAATGCCCACTGATACACAGCTACACATAGTAGTAACTGAGAAAGGATACATGTCTCTTCGTAGACCTGAATGGTGGCCATATCTCCTTCCAGTCTGATGATCTCCCCTACCAGCTCACTGTGACCCACACGCACCAGCTCGTACATAGCTGCTCCGGACATACGCTCTGCTGTAACAACTAGTATCAACAAGAGAGAAAGAGAGAAAGAGAGAGAGAGAGAGAGAGAAATAGAAAATTTAATAATGGTATTAGATAACTTTGCCTCTGATTCTAAACAAAATCCTGGATTTAGTTCATGCTGCAATAATAATTATAAACCTTCAACAAACTTTAGGTCAGAAATGAATCCCATGACTTTTAGAAGCCAATCACATGTTTGTTATCAAGATATTTATGATTGGAATTGGCTTTTAATAACACCACAGTCTACTGGGGGAAATAAGTATGGTAAAACCTGTCACTCAAAGATTTTTACTTTTTGAGGCACTTCATTATCATTTTGAATCCCAATTTGTTAGGTCTTCAATATTCCACCATATCACAGACACTGATAACACATGTTACATGTAGGGCCATGCATCTTAGATTTGTAAAACTGGAAACATTGGTAAACAATGCCTTTTAAAATATATTTGGAGAGTTATTGAAAGGTGAAGTGCAAAGACAAAATGCAATGGAGCATTGTCAAATATGACAGTGTTTTTCACATGATGGAAGGTACCGGGCTCGATTTGGATTTCTCCTATGTTCTGGTTCCTTTTATCCTTTCATGTTGTTGTATAAAATGTTTATGGCTTATAATATAATAATAAAGGGGTTACAACTTGGTCTGTGAAAACAATAACGTACCAAATTTTGTCATTTGGCATATCAATTTTTTCACTTACAATCCTGAACACGACATGCAATGATGCAAGTAATAACATAATAATAATAATAATAATAATAGCCTAATAGTCCACTCCAAATTTGTATTAAACCGAAACGGAAATTCTTTTTGCCCAATTGATCGTGAACCCGGCAGCCACTGAGCAGCGCCAGATCGACGTTGCTCTATCCCTTATTGTTGAACGCCTAACAAGGTAGCAACAACTCCCATCTTTTAACGTCTTTTGGTATGACACAGAGCAGAGCAGAAAGAAGGAAAATATTATGTTTAATACTTTTAAATATTTTCTGTTGAGGTTTACAAGAACTACATGTATACATGTACTCTCATAGGTACATGTCAATGTATCTAGATATCACTTTGGTTTTTCTACTAATTTTATGCAGTATGTAGGTAGTAGTAGTAGTAGTAGTTGTAGTATTAGTAGTAGTAGAAGAAGTAGTATTAGTAGTAGTAGAAGAAGTAGTAGTAGTAAAAGTAGTAGCATTATTATTCTTTTTATTATCATTAGTATTATCATTAGATGTGATTTGATTTGATACATGTACATGTACATGTAACATTGAGTATAATACATTTTCATTGAAAGATCACATACAAAAATATTCTACATAACACTTTTTTCCCCCCAATGGATTGAACACTGAAATCAAGCGAAACCATCTAAAGATGAAATGCTCAAAAACATGTCAACTATGCTTGATAAATATTTTCTGAACATTGTATTACATAAAAGTGCACTATCCTTCGGGAAAAGGAGGTGAGTAATATCTGTGGATTATATAATGTTTCATTTCTAGTCATTGATTCAGCACACAGGAAATCACAAGTACAGATACACGCTATTTCCTGTATACCAGCATCTGATACTAGAATCTAACAAATCACTATAAAACACATACTACATGTATGCAACACAACATAGTAGGATATATCGTCGCCCGGCTGGCAGAAGGGTGCTAGCTCGAATTTCAGGTCAATAATGAAACTTTAAGCAGAAGAGGGAGTTAGCACTCAATCGCCTCAAACTTTTAAAAAAATGACTCATTTCCGAGAAAAAAAATTGTGGCCGTGTTCTACGACAACATTTCTATTAGTCTTTTATATTTTAAACCAATTTTCGGGACGGAAAGCAGTTTAAATATAAAACAAGTCTTTAAATGCGAATAATTCGAAAAAGTAGTTTTTGAGTCGCTCGCGCGCTAACGCCCTTCTGCCACCCAGCCGACGATATATACAGATGGGTTTATTGCCGTTTGCTCTATAATCAGTTCTTCTACTATCCAATTGGTCTATTCCCATATGGTCTACATGTACATCCAGCCCGTCTACTACCCACAATGGTTTAATAATCATAGTCTTATTTCCAGTCAGTCTAAATCACATGTTGTATAATGCCCATTTTGTCTACTATCCATATGCTCTAAAAATCTTTTTATTATAAATAATAATAATAATCATCATCAAATAATAATAATAATCATCACGATTCATCAAATGATCATTAGATCTTACGGATGGTAGAGAAAATGGACATTATGGAAACTGGGAATTAGACAGACTGATTATTAGACTAAATATATTAAATTAGAGTAGAAATTAGACCAAATGACTATTAGCTTAAATGGTCAATAGACCAAATGATAAGTAGACAACATGATTATTACACCATGTGGATAGTAGACAGGCTGGGTGTAAACCATTTTAGAATAGACCGATTGAGAAGTCGACAAACTGGTTGTGGGCCAAATTCACCTTTCTCGTATACCAGCATCTACAAATCTAACGACTACTATATTACACACATGTATGCAACACAACATGTAGAACAGATGTAAAAGGGCTGGCATTGTGATTGTATTATCACTATCATAATCCTGAAGGTACTTTTTTTACACAGGTGCAGAATTAATTTCCTGGTCACAAGAATCATATTTCAACATCTGCTTTTCCATGTACTCTGTACGAAAAAATGTTAATAGTAAATATTCAAGAGTCCTAAAAAATTCAGTAAATTAGTGTAAACAGCTGAGGACATATAGTCTATGTACATGTAGATTGGAACTGTCTTTCAAATTATAATGTAACAAGTTGTTCACAATATTGAGATTTGAAAAGCTGTATTTCCATGACTATACATGTGTACACTGTACAACTGTATGTATGTCTTCTATAGCGACAGACAATTTTACTGACACCTATATATATTGTAGGTCAAGTATGTTTTTAGAATTGGAAACATTAGGCCTACATTGTGTGAATGTACCTTGCAATATCTTTTCAATATCAGCAGTCTTTTGGTAAATTGAATGCATGTTCATGCATAATACAACACCATCATCATCATCATCATCATGACAACCACAATTACCACAATTACGGTATCACCATCACCATCACCACCACCCTCACCACTATCAACATTTCATCACTACCACTATCATCATCATCAACAACACCAGCACCACCATTACCACCATCACCATTACCATCATCACCATCATGTACATAATAATAACAATAGGCATTTCTATAGTGCCGTCTATCTAGAAATTCTATTCCGAGGCGCATTTATCGTTACCCAGGCTTTAGCCTAGCTGCTATTTCAGCGCTCTAGCATTCACTATGAACATGACTGACAAAGAAAGTGGACAAAATATACAGTTCCTCAGGTAGACAAAGGAACATCCCTTCACTGCTATTATGTAAAAAGGTGTAGAACAGGTGTCACATGCATATTCACCTTTTTACATAATAGCAGTGAAGGGATGTTCCTCTGTCTACCTGAGGAACTGTATATTTTGTCCGCTTTCCTTGTCCGTCATGTTCATAGTGATTTCAAGGAATTAATTCCTACCAGGTACCCATTTACTGCCTGGCCAAAGGACATTAGTGCCGTATCGGGGATCGAACCACGACCTTTGAATATAAAGTCAAGTGCTTAAACCACTCGACTATGACACTTCTCAGAGATGCCAACCTCTTGACACAAAAAAATTCCTTAAAATTTTTTTTTTTTTAAATCAGATTTTGGAGAGAAAAATCAGATTTTCACGAAAACTTGACACTACCACTTGCCCGTCAGCCTTGGGCCAGTAAAATTTTAGAAAAATGTTTGCTTTTCATTCAAGTTGAATGAAAAAATTGTAAAGCAAACTTTTTGTTGGGGTTTACTTGTACATGTTTCTATGCAATTCTGCTGGTTCAAAAAAAAAAAAAAAATTAAATTAAAAAAAAAATTGAATGAAAAATCGTATTTCAAGATTTTAAGATCATATCACACTTATTATCGTATTAAATACGATCGTCATCTCTGACTTCTACATGTATGAGATGAGGAAACAAGGTGCATGTGATGGTGTTAGCATTCATCTATTTTTTAATCTACAGGACAGGTAAATTTTAGAAAAAGACTTACCAGGTCCTGACACAGCAAAGACGTAGCCATACTTGCTCTCTTTCTCATTGTCTGCCACTTTTAGCATGATGAAATGATTTCACTAAATTTCCCGTTCTGAAAACAACGAAAAGGAAAAAATCTATTACAGCATTACAACAGAAATAAACCTAGACTACGGTAGACTGAATAATCAATAATAACATTCATATAAGAGCTTTATTACCACATTAATAGCTGTGCTACCCTGATAAGGCACCCGATAATAGCCATTTGTTTAGTGTACGAAGTACAGAGTGTGCTGAATTTAGCATTAGCATTAGCATACATTTTAATAATAAAAATATTGGATATTTATATAGCGCATATATCCACCCTGCAAAGTGCAAAGCGCTCCAATATTACCCCACCTCTGCTAGGCTACCGATTTCGGTGCTTACAGCATTCAAGGAAATCCTTTAAACCGGTCCCAATTTACTTCACCTGGGTGGAGTGTGGCAAATGTAGAATATATTGCCAAAGGATAGTGTCGCGGTGGGATTCCAACCGCTGACCTTGTGATCAACAGTCCAGCGACGTATCCACTCATCCACGACACCTCTACACTGATGATCGCTATTACCGGTATCTTAAACCACGTATCAAATTAGCAACGCATAAATAGTTTTGTCGTGTACACCACTTGTCTTTGCATTTCAGTCAAAACCAATATCGCAAATTCTCGTTAGCATTTTTTTAATTACACCTTAGACCCTAATTAATTATCATCACTTCAGGAGCATGTGGAAGCACTGTCTGGAAGGTAAGCAAATCGCTATCAGTCCAGTATCAAATATCACTTTTTTTGTTAAATTCTTGACCAATTTCAAAATGCTTTGTATGAGAAGAAGTGTCCACTAGATCTAACTTAGTGTCTAGTGAACTCCACCAATGCAGGACTCTTTACCGTGACCATGCGAAGCAAAGTGAATCCTGGACATCATCAGGACATGGACGATTAAATCCCTCACAGTGATTGATATAAAATAAAACCTATATATCCATGATTCACACGCTCAGACATTGTCTCACTCCAGCTCCAACACTCAATTTACTTAAATGAAGAAGAAGAAAAAAAGGGGCGGGGTAATACGTCAATTCATTACATGTTTCGGCAATTCTTCTCAATGGAAATTGGATGATCATGCAAAGTCAAATTCAGAATCCTAAATTGGAACCTTAATTCATAATTTTTCATACCAAAAGCATTACTAAATACAGTATTGAATGAAGTTATAGGCAGTAAACTTTCCACTACGTAAAAAAACAATTATTTAATTAATTACGTGGCTACAATAATGATATAAAATATTGACTTACGTGCAACTAATCTCTGCTGAAAATTTCTGATCTGATCTGAACTCTGTAGGAGTCGAGTCTACATGAATCACATGACCATAAAGATTACACGCGAGAAGACTTTGGACGATTGAACCCGTATAATTTAATCTCGCCCATCATACGATTCGCACTTGTACAGACACCGTTCGGTCGATAGCGGTACATCTCACTGATCTCAGCACACAAACAAACAAAATACGTGCTATAACGACTATAATAATTATAGGTCTTCCTTAGATTTTAGGAAAATGAAATGAATGTTGTGTTCAGGGGCGGCGATTTCTTTTCATAACCAGGGGGGGGGGGAGACGAAATGCGAGGGACGAGGGAGCATATTAGATGAACGAGAGGGGCGCGCCCATGTAGTGGCGTAATGAGCAAAAATGTTTTTGGGGGGCGGGGCAGCTAGAAAGAAAAAAATCTGGGCCACCATCACTCTTACATATTACATGCAGGCCCCACGGAACTTTTGTCAAAGTGGGGAGGGGGTGGGGGGCTAAAGTATTTAAAGGTAATACACAGTTTTGGTATGGGGTCATGAATTTGTCTCAAATGAACATATTGGAAGCATATATGCGATCCTACAATATTTAGTGATCGTTGTCGCAGTTGAAATCGAGTCTAAAATGATTAAATTGTAAATAATTAACTCTTTATGTTGTATAGCTCACTCTCGATGTCAAAATATTAATTTAACTATAAAACAATGTTTCTTGACTATGATCGACCGATTGGCTATTTTCGTTTGGAAATTATATATCACAACTACACTGTAAAAAAATAATAGTCGAAATAACTCAATAAAATTGAGGAAAAGAATTGCCTTATTTTTATTAAGTAAATATTACCTACGGCATCTTAAGTAGAATTTACTTATTTTGCTGAATACATTTTTACTCAGTTAAATCGAGTTACATTAACGTAAATAATTTAAGTATTGTAATCATTTTAGATAATTAAAAAAAAAGCTATGATAGGATTACATATTGCACGATTTGGTACCCATCTAATCTAACAAGTAACATCCACTAATCATTCACTACTTCTATTTAAGATTATTCACTAATCAATAACACATACGCTTCAATTCGCTCCAAATTTTATATATACTTGATCGTAGCATCTTAAAAGGAAAATTGGTTGACAATTTCCTTAAATATAAAGTTTTGATTTGTTTTGAACTGGGCAAGAATTAAAAATTGTCTTGTCTTTGCTTAGCCATGTTAAATGAATTAGTAAATGTTTTAAAGTCCTTAAATTTTCATTCAACCACAAAAAAGTATTGTTTTATTTAAAAAAGAGTTTAATTTGGTCTTAATGAATATTCATAAATTATGTAAATATTTCTATTACGCACTGCATCGGTCCTTACTTTAAAAAGATAAGAATAATCAACATAAATTGTTTGAGTAATACGTATAATTTCTGATTTTGAGTTAAAATTACTAAATTAATACAAGCTGAAATTACTTAAAGTTCTTATGTATTTGATTTTACTTAAATATTCCACGTATGTTCTACTAAATTGAAAGTTTGAGTTAGCAAGACTTAAATTTAGTGCGTAAGTGGCAAAACTAATGTTTTCAAGTAAATTCTAAATGGAAAAAATACGTAAAAATTACCAATGAACAAATTCTTTTTTACAGTGTACATATTCTAAGATTTTAGTGATTTTAGTAGCAGCTACGATTGTATGGCCGTAGGCGCTATCTGAAATTTATCAAAATTTACCGGGAGCACCGGTAAATTTTTATATTCATTTTTTCTCGCAAGCAGAAGTGTTTTAGGGGGTAAATTTTCTAGTGCTTATACATCTACATGGGCATCCAAATATATCAAAATTGTAAAGAATCACTATTCAGCCAATTTTCAAAATTTCCCAAAACTTTGTATTACCTTTAAGATCAGGTAGCTTGAGCACAGCGAGCAAAGCAAGTGAAGGTAATTGGCGTGGGGTCCAGGGGCAGAGCCCCATGAATATCAAGGTACCGAGGTTACTTATAATATCAAATGAAAATCAGGTGATCTTCCGTCCTCAATTCGAATCGTATGGATTTTCGTATGTATGAGGCCTCCAAAAAAAAAATGTTGTATTGCTCTTTAGGTGCCAGAACATGTGTCCGTCGGTCGGAAATCCTCTTTTTTTATCTCCCTCTTTGGGCTGATATCAGTGACGGATCCAGGAATTTCTTACCGGGGGGAGCACAACATCGCATGGCGTGAAATTTATGAAAAAAACGATGGAGTGAAACGACAAAGCGAGGCGTCAGCGGGGAGGGAGGCAAGCGACCAAGCGGGGGTGGGTCTGGGAGGGGGTACGAACCCCCTCCATGAGTAGGAAGCATTTGTAATTTTAGAACCACATTAGGGGTATTTTCAGCGGCACTTCCTGGAGTAATATGATACAAAATTGCTTTCTCCTACCCCCTCCAAGAGTAGGGATCTTTTGCAATTTGAGAACCACATGTGGCGCATTAATGTCTACCGGCACTTCCTGGAAAAAAGAGGCATTCTGATTGGTTAGAAGTTAGAGAAAAGTGATCAATCACGTCGCGAGACGTTGTATATGCTCCGTTGCTGCATAATGCACAAAGACGGTGGTCTGGTACTTCGCCAGTAGTACTTGCAAAAATTATCTCGAGTGTATAAACTGTGTTGTTATCAGGGGCGTCGCTAGACCTTTTTCAGTGGTGTGGGGGGGGGGGGGGTGGAGACGGGGGTGGATAGGCCACCGATTACCGACAAAACTAGCCACCAATTACCGACAAATATATTAATGCCAATTTCCCAATGTCTAAAAATTTAACCCTATAAACCCGAGGCAAGGAACTAAGTTATTTTTCAGTTCCCCCCCCCCCCCCCCCCCTCCGTCGGGAGCTTTGACACTTCATTAAGTTATTATAGTAAGAAGACGATTCGGTGTACTGTTCCCGACTCCTAATTCTTGTTTCGCCCCTCCCGCGCGAAACGCAGAAGCTATTACGTTTCATTTAATTATTAGAGGAAGGCGACGGACGATTCGTTATACTGTTTTCGACTCTTAATCCTTGTTTCAATTTAGGTTTCCCCTCCAGCACGAAGCGCGGAAGCTTTGACGTTTCATTTAATTATTAATCTTAATCCTTTTCTGAAATCATTTTCGACCATCCAGCGCGAAGCGCAGAACCTTTTACGTGTCATTACATTATTAGAGAAAGAAGACGATTCGTTGTATCGTGACCTTGCATGAATACAGTTTTTCCCCGTCCGCGCGAAGCGTGGAAGCTTCGACGTTTCGTTTAAATATTACTCTTAATCCTTGTCTGAATTCATATGCGCCCATCCCGCGCGAAGCGCGGAAGCTTTCACGTTTCATTAAATTATTAGAGAAAGAAGACAATTCGTTGTACTGTATTCGACTCTTAATCCTTGTCTAAATTCAGTTTTCATCCCTCCTGCGTGAACCTTTGACGTTTCATTAAATTATTACTCTTAATCCTTGTCTGGAGCGAAGCGCAGAGGCTTTCACGTTTCAGTAAATTATTGGAGAAAGAAGACAATTCGTTGTACCTTTCTCGACTCTTATTCCTAGTCTGAATTCAGTTGCCCTCCTCCCGCGCGAAGCCTCGACGTTTCATTAAATTATAAATTATTAGAGAAAGAAGACGATTCGTTGTACTGTTCTCGACTCCCTATCCTTGTCTGAATATAATTCTCCACCCCTACCTGCGCGAAGCGCGGAAGCAGTGACTTTTTATTCAATTAGTAGAGAAAGAAGACGATTCGTTTTACCGACTCTTAATCATTGTCTGAATTTTCACAAATGTTTCTTTGTCCGATAAAAAGACACAGTTCGTAGGGGAAAAAAAAAATTGCCGGCCGACCGACATAATACATCTCCCCGATTTCAAACTTCTGCATTGAAATAGTACACGAGGATCGAGCAATAATACACAGCGAACCCGACACAGCAACACAATTGTCTATGCCTATCTTTGTTGCCCCCTCGACGTGGTGACTCCATCCAACATCCCACCCCTCTTCTCTCAGGCTCTTACCCCCTCTCTCTTTCTCCTCTATTTCATCCCCCGTTTCTTTTGTTTCCTTTTGGCTCGTCGTTTTTTCCTTTTCTCCTTTTCTTTCTTTTCCTTTCTTTCCTCTCCTTCCTCTTTTTCTTTTATCTCTTTTTTTCTTCTCTTCTCTTTCCTTTCTTTTCCTTTTCTTTTTTTCTTTTCTTTCCCTTTCCCTTTCATTTTTCACCTCATTTATTTAGGAGAACGGAAGATTGATATTGTTAAGTTGTCCGATAACATCGCTAAGTATAAATTTAATGCTGCCTGGGAGAAATTTTAATTATTTGAACATATTTGTGGCGATCGATCGATCAATCGATCTTATTTACTGGGTGTAAGCCACAAATTATGTTTAAACATCAGTAAGGTTGATTTGATTCGAGATATATCTCTTGAATAAAACAATATAAATGGCTGTATTGTCTCAAACGAGGCTACACAATTAAAGTTGGTGCCAACACCATTAAGCCACGCACCAAATTTAGTAGTAAATTTCGTGTATATATAAAGACCGATCGGTTTCCCAGGATTATTTAGTAGAACGGAAGATTGATGTTGTTAAGTGGTCCGATAACATCACTCAGTTTGATTTGATTCGAGATATATCTCAGAATAAAACAGTATAAAGGCTGTATCGTCTCAATGAGGCTACACAATTAAATTTGGTGCACTCTAAAAACTGAAATGTTAAATGTCAATTTAAACTGAGGGCCGAGGAGTGACCACTCTTTCAAAATGTCAGATTGTTTGTTTTAACCTGCTAGATTCAACCTTTGTAGTGTTGGATCCAGCATGTTCAAAGTGTTAATGTACCATTTTGAAAGAGTGGTCACTCCACGGCCCTTTTAAATGGTGATTTAACATTTCAGTTTTTAGAGTGTGCCAACACCATTAAGCCATGCACCAAATTTAGTAATACATTTCGTGTATAAATAAAGGCCGATCGGTTTCCCAGGATTATTTGAGAGAACGGAAGATTGATATTGTTAAGTTGTCCGATAACATCACTCAGGTTGATTTGATTCGAGGTATATCTCATTAATAAAACAGTGTATAGGCTGTATTGTCGGTAGATGTTAATAATAGTTCATGGAAGGTGGTGAATTAGAAGAGTGTCAAAAATGTGTTAGAAGACGATGCATCAACATACTGGGAAAAGTCCGTTGAACCATTGCTTTGCCAAGGCCACTTTGCGAAACTACTGACTTTGGAAGACGAAAACCTCACATAGAAATCCATGATGTACAATTTACCCCCTCCCTCCTCCGCAAAGCGCCGAAGCTTTTACGTTTCATTAAATCATTAGAGAAAGAAGACGATTCGCTGTACCGTTCTCGACTCTTAATCCTCGTTTGAATTCAGTTTTCCCCTCTCTCCCCCACCCCCCTCTCCTGCGCGAAGCGAGGAAGCTTTTACCTTTCATTAAATCATTAGGGAAAGAAGGTGATTCGTTGTACCGTTCTCGACTCTTAATCCTCGTCTGAATTCAGCTTCCCCCCTCCCCCCCCCCCCCTCCCGCGCGAAGCACGAAAACTTTGGCATTTCATTTAATTATTAGAGAAACAAGACAATTCGTTGTACCGTTCTCGAAAATAATCCTCGTCTGAATTCAGTTTACCCCCCTCCCCCTCCCGCGCGAAGCCAGGAAGCTTTTACGTTTCATTAAATCATCAGAGAAAGAAGGCGATTCGTTGTACCGTTCTCCGATCATTACGCCAGTACCCCCCCCCCCCCCTGATCAACACTTTGTTTGCGGAAAAATCGCAACTGATCTCCCCTACCCTTCTTCTTTTTCTTTTTTTCGTTCCCTTTCTCTCCTCTTTCCCTTCCCTCCCTTCTCTCTCTTATAGGTTTGCTCGGAGGTGGGGGGGGGGGGGGGGGGGGGAGGCAAGGTCTTTTTGGCCCCCTCCCTTCTCCACACGATGTTGGCAGGATTAACGCAAATTATCTATTTCCCCTTCTTTTCACCCTTTTTTCTTTTCCTTCCTTCTCTCTTTTTTTTAGCGGGGGCGGGGGAGGCAAGGGCCTTTTGCCCCACCCCCACCCCGATCCACAAATTGTTGGCGGGAAAATTGCAACTGATACCCCCTTCTTTTCTTTCCTTCTTCCTCAATTTTCCTTCCCTTTATCTCCTCTTTTCCTTTTTCTTTCCATTCCCTCCCTTCTCCACACGATGTTGGCAGGATTAACGCAAAATTATCAATTTTCCCTTCTTTTCACCCTTTTTTTCTTTCTTCCTCTTTTTCAGTCCCTTTTAGCTCTCCTTTTTTCTTTTCCTTCCTTCTCTCTTTTTTTTTTAGCGGGGGCTGGGGAGGCAAGGGCCTTTTGCCCCACCCCCACCCCGATCCACAAATTTTTGGCGGGAAATTTGCAACTGATACCCCCTTCTTTTCTTCCTCAATTTTCCTTCCCTTTATCTCCTCTTTTCCTTTTTTTCTTTCCATTCCCCTTCCTTCTCTCTTATGTTTTTGATATGGGGGGGGGGGGGAATGCAACAGCCTGGGAGGCGAGGGCCCTTTTGCCCCCCCCCCCGATATCCTTCTTCCCCCTTTTCTTTTCTTCTTCCTCTTCTTTCTTTCCCTTTCTCTCCTCTTACCCTCCTTTTCCTTCTCTCTCTCTCTCTCTCTCTCTCTCTTTTTTTTTCCTTCCTTTTTTTCTTTTTTTCCCCCTTCTTTTTTCTTTTTTTCCCAAGGGGGGGGGGGGGCGGGCACTGCCCCCTGGATCCGCCACTGCTGTTTACAAAGAAGCATCACATCACTTAAAATCTAAACAGCATGGGAAAATCATTTATGCTGCAAACCCAGTCATCAAAAGCAGGGAGGTGGGATTTTTCTTTCCTATAGGGGATATAAAAGAGATTTCTTTGGGCATTTAGAAGTTCATAGATAGAAATTACATAAGAAAATTTGAAAATAAATACCAGCTACCTCATTCTCCTTAACCCAAAAATAGCCCGGGGGGGGGGGCTTTAAAATGCTCTGGCACAAAGAAAAATACGTGTTCATAGATGGCGAGTGGGAGTGGAAAATAATAACAAGTCAGCACGTAACATTGCTTTTAAGTGAACTCATTTTAATATATGTGTGTGATAAATACAGAGAGAGGCACTTCACTTACAGTGTATCTCATTTTACTGTGCCATAGCAGGCCAGTGTTTCACCAAACCATCAGAAGTACAAGTTGGCCAACATCATGTCGAATTTAATGTACGCATATTATAGGTCGTCAGCGAACCCTTGTACTTATGACGGTTTTTTGTACGATGCCCATGTTTCTTGTAACTACTTTACTGCATCAGTTGGGAATAAGGCTTACAGCAGCAAGTTGTCAGGTTGGTTGGACATCTTAGAAGGGCAAAGGTTAAAATAATCAGAAGTATGATATGTTTTACAAGGACTGTCTGTAATTTTGATGTATGGAATATTTCCATGTTCGACAAAAACTTGACATGAGAATGACTTGCAAGTTTGTTCATTGCTCAATGATACAACTAGCTGTTTTGGATAGATAAAATCTATCCAAATCAGAATTTGAAGTTTAACCCCCCAAAAAAGAAGACTTTTATATCAAACATGATTGTTCTTTTGTACATATTTATGTAAAAGTGTACAGCTTTTATCCTTTCTAACTGTATAAGATTGAATGTCATAGGGCAGTTTTTGTTGGAATCCTATAGTCATATACACCCACAACAAAAAGTGAGTCATTTGACACATTTAAGCATAATTTTCGTGAGTCAGGTGTAAATTGACTCATTAGTAACAACCAATGAGTCTCTATTGACTCATTTATATTTCACCAGTGTGTCAATCATGAGCTGACGCATTTGCAAAATGCTTCGACTGACTCACATGGTCGTAAAAAATGAGTCAAGATCGACATAAGAGCATTTTAGAAGAAAAAGTGAGTCAACTTGAAAGTGAGGCTGTATGCATGCGCGCGCATGCTTTCGTGACGTCATCCAAAATGCGCATTCTCGAGCCATATTTGAATTCCCGATCGACGACGCGACGTCGCCATCTTATATCTTGGATTCAAAAGAGTTTTGACTGCAGCTAGTGAAAAATTGGTACGCATAATTATTCATATGGTTTTAAACGATGATTTTTATGACTGGATTCGTGGGCTGAATCTTCTGATTATTATACAAATGATGCATGCGTTCATTTTACGATATCCGCACTCGAGTTGATGAGGCTGTGTGTAACTTAACTATATCACTATGAACATGACTGACAATGAGAGCGGACAAAATATACAGTTCCTCAGGTAGACAAAGGAACATCCCTTCACTGCTATTATGTAAAAATGTGTAGAACAGGTGTCACATGCATATTCACCTTTTTACATAATAGCTGTGAAGGGATGTTCCTTTGTCTACCTGAGGAACTGTATATTTTGTCCGCTCTCATTGTCAGTAATGTTCATAGTGTATAGATTCTATACTGTATCGCACGAAGCCGTGTCGAATGAAAACATGCATGATCTTGCATCATTGTTTTATACAACGAAACTCCTAGATCCTTGTTATTTGATGTAAAACGAATTAATTCAAGATTGTTTCGTGACAGTATGGGTGACAAATAAATCTCAAGTTAAGGCTTAATTTAGTGCGTACAAAGTAGATTTGTCAGATTCGGGTAGCGGGACCACCGATTACATCGCTAAAATGTGATATTTTAGGATATATTTTCCATTGCAAATGTGGACAGTGACTCTGGCATGGTATGGTATGTGTGTGATAGGCCTAGGGAGTAGGGGGGTCTATGTCATGATGCACCCACAACAAAAAGTGAGTCACCCTTACTCAAATTGATGGGTCACTGGTTTGTCCGTACAGCGAAACACTTGAAGGATCATGTGAGTCACTATGACTCGATACAAATGAGTCTTATTTATCTAAGACTCACTTCAAGTGAGTCTTAAAGACTCATTTGTATCGAGTCATAGTGACTCACATGATCCTTCAAGTGTTTCGCTGTACGGACAAACCAGTGACTCATCAATTTGAGTAAGGGTGACTCACTTTTTGTTGTGGGTGTAGCCTTGTATATGGATGCCACATGGTGGCTCCACAATTTTCGTAAGTATTTTAAAATAATTATATGCCACAAGTTATGCCAGCATCTTAGGCCTATTCACATATTTATGCAAATAATAATGAACGAAGCCATGGAAAGTTGAAGTCATTGTCGTATGTGGTCTTATTTTGTGCAAACCCTAGAAACTGTTAGGAAACTGCATGTGAATATGACGATGATGGAGATGATAATGATGATGGTGATAATGATGATGATGATGGTGATGATGATGATGATGATGGTGAGGATGATGATGATGATAATGATGATGGTGATAATGATGATGGTGATGGTGATGATGATGGTGATAATGATGATGTTGATGATGATGATGATGGTGATGATGATGATGATGATGGTGATGATGATGATGATAATGATGATGGTGATAATGATGATGGTGATGATGATGATAAAATGAAAGTAATGATAGTACTTATAAAGAAGATGATGATGATGGTGGTGGTGATGATGACGATAATGATGCGTATGATGATATTTCAACTGCATTTTGTATGATTTGATAGAATCCAATACAATATGTACAATGCAATGCAATATAATAGAATGCAATACAATACAATAGGGAAACAAAATAGCGCCTAACAAATCTCATTTATTATCATTTTTTCTTATTATATCATTATAATTATTATTATAATTATTATTAACATCATTACAGTACAATACAATTCAATACAAAACCATTTTAGCAGTATATGTACTTCATAGGCACTTTGAGTTTTCGCAGGATGCATTATCTATAGACTGTACCTATCAATGTCCTTCGTCGGCTTATGGCTTTTTTGTATGTTGTATTTCAATAACCCACTTCAAAATGCTGGAAATAGAAAGAGCGTTTAACGTTATTGATATTTCTACACGATTTCTGTATAAAAAGGTTCAGGATTTAAGTGCCGACTAGTAGGCATATTATATTCAATGTCGATGCTAACTTCTGTTTGCCCTTGCGTATAAATAGTTTCGGGTTTTAAGTGCTGAATAGTAGGCCTATCATATCCCATACCACTTCAAGACAATGGAAACAGAAAGAGTGTGTAATGGTATTTATATTTCTATATTTCTAAGTGCCGACTAGTAGACCTATTATATTTAATGTCGGTGTTAACTTCTATTTGCCCTTGTGTTCTTTAGTACACACCCTTTAAAATATCTCATATGGTTTTGAGTGTGATTTTATTACTTGTAAATGTTTAAATGTTTATCCACACATGCAATATGAGTTTGGATTCGTCACAGCTCAAAATGAGGCTGACCGTCTGCAGCAAAGGATCAAAATTTGTTTTTGCTTCTACGAGCTTGTGTTAGCATAAGATATTCAAGAGCGATTGATTATCATCCGACAAAGGAGTACCTTTCCTTTTTCAAAGATGAGATATTGACAGCATGGCAAACGGCTCAAACTTGTACATATTGCTCGTCGCTTGTCTCATAGTCAGCTCGTCCTTTCAATCTTTACATCGACATGATGAAGATTCGGCTGTGACATCCTTGACAACGGACATGTACAAATCTTTCCATGGATGCGATCAGAACCTTGAACTGAAAAAAGCTTCTTGCAGCAATAAAGACCTGGACACGGTTCCTCAGAATCTTTCTGAGGATACTGAGGTGTTTGACTTGTCTACAAACAATATCACCAAACTTTTGAACTCCTCGTTTAAAGTATACCCTCTTATCAACTTTTTGGACATTTCTGGAAACGATGTAAGAGCGATAGAACCAGCCGCTTTTTACCCCCTCAAGGGCTTAAAATACCTGTCTCTAGTCTCTAACCCGAATCTTGTACTTCCGGCAACAGGCGTCTTTATGATGTCTTCACAGCTTTCCTATCTCGATTTAGCGGCATCAAACTTGAAGTCGCTCCCCAATGACATCCTAAAATGGAGTCCACGTCTAGATTATGCATTACTGTTCTTCAACCAGCTCTCATTCGTCAATGTAAGTTATTGTGGCATGGCCGACACTGTAGACATGAGTGGTAATCGACTGCAACACCTTACAGCGAGAGATTTCACCTTTGTGTGCCACACTGATATTCTAGATCTTACAGACAACCCTATTCAGTCAGTAGACCCTGATGTGATCGCATCACTACATGTTCGCTCTTTGATGCTAGGTCGCTGCTATTTGAGTTACGAGGTGTTGGCAAACATCATCCTCGGAATCTCAAAATCAGACATCGGAGAGCTTACAATCGAGGAAGGCTCTGTTGGTGAGTTTACTAAAGGTTTCTTTGATCCTCTGCGCGATTCTTCTCTCTCTGTTCTAGACTTCAGCTACAATGACCTGAATAGCCTCCATCCTTTAGTCTTCTCAAATTTGACAAAACTCAAACAATTAAGTTTCAGTCATAACAATCTACCAATAGACGAAATTCAACCAGCTTTTTTCGAGGGTATGAAGGCATTAAAGGTACTGATAATCAAAAGCAATCAAGTGACAAAAATTAATCCTCACGATCAGACTTGGACAGTGGACTTATCGGAGCTTGACTTATCCGGTAATCTGTTTAAAGAAATATCTGCATCTGTATTTCGTGGTTTAGGAAATTTAACTTTCTTAGACATGAGCTCAAACAAATACCTTTCTGCCTTTAAGCTGACCGCCTTTTCGGGACTTGACAATATTCAAACCATTCATTTGACTGGAAGTAGTTTAGTTATTCTGGAATTGAACACCCCAATATTAAGATCACTTTTCCTAAATTCTCTTTCTCTAGTTTGGTTTGCTTTGCGACCAGTAAAATCATTTAAACATTTACAATCCCTTGTTAATTTAAACATGAAAGACTCTCAGCTTCGGCTGAAGAACATATGGAGTGTAACTGCAAACGCGTCTGTTTTCGATGGATTATTGGATCTTATTCATTTGGACTTGAGTAATAACCCTCTCCTGAGTTTTATACGTGATTTACCGCCAGGGATATTCCAGCAACTCTCTGTTTTACAAGAGCTAAATCTAGACTACTGCGATATTAAAAATCTTCATCCTCTTGTATTCTCGGGATTGGAATCACTTCAGAAGTTAAGTTTGGAGGGAAACAACATCCATCATATTCATGATGATGTATTGTCGGGGTTGGATCAAATACAAAATATCAACTTAGAAGGAAACCGTATTGCGTACTTGGAGGAGCTAATGTTCTCAAATAACTGGAAGCTCACAAATCTTTCCTTGGCCGACAACAGATTAACGCGCCTTAATCAAAGCACTTTTAAGCCGATCTTTTCCTCCATTTCATCACTTGATCTATCAATGAACCCAATTGATTGTAACTGTGATCTAAAGTGGCTTATTGATTGGTTAAATGAACTTATAAGCCTGAAAAACAAGGACGAAACTATTTGTTCGTCAGCATCTCTGAAGCCTCTCCGTGAGAAACCCCTGCTTGAGTTTGATCCAAATGAACTATGTATAATAAACAATGGTATATTCTCTCTGATTCCCCTCGTCTCCATTAGCTTGCTTGCCATCAGCGTGCTGTTGTATCACTACCGATGGCAGTTGAGGTACAAACTATTTCTCTTGAAACTGGCCGTACTGGGCTTTAAAGAGATGCGAGACGTTCGTGACCACAATGATTACGAGTTTGACGTGAACATAATTTTCTACGACGATGACGAAGAATGGATTCGCGAACAGCTCCGACCAGCTCTCAAAGAACGGCTTCCCCAGTTTCAGAGGAACGTCTTTGGTGATCAAGACCTTGTGTTGGGTATGCATTACTTAGAATCCGTCGATTATGTGGTGAGCCATAGTTACAAGACCATCATAGTGATTAGCAGAGCTGCTGTGCACGACCACTGGTTCATACTCAAGTTCCGTACGGCCATGGACCACGTGAGTGACACTCTGACGGAATTCGTAGTCGTGGTTTTCCTCGAAGACATCCCAGATGATGATATGCCATTCCTGGCGAGGTTGTACCTCAATGATGGCAGACCCTATATCCACTGGACTGAGGAAGTGAGAGGACAAGATTGTTTCTGGGATAAATTGACCAAACATCTGTCAATTAATCTAAGGACGAATGACTTCATCCCAAACGAGTAGCAGACATGTAGGAATATAGAGAAACGTTTGATGGTTATCAGTAATGGAAGTGGTAGTAGTAGTAGTAGTAGTAGTGTCGTGTTACTGATATTGTTACTATTATAGTATTATCATCATAATTTTCTTTTTATTATTCATTATCATCTTTGATATTATCCGTCTTTATAACTATTATTATTATTATTGTTATCATCATCACCATCATCATCACAATTATCATTGTTGTTGTTGCTCTTGTTTTTGTTAAAGGTATACAATGACTTTAAAATCTGTTAGAAAATCTGTTAGATAATTGGCAATCATAGAGTTATCATGTACCCTCGTTGTATGATGGCTTTATGACATAGTTGAATGAAATTTTTAGAGTAATTGTATCGGCAGTTTCTTTCTATTTTTCAATATTAGGATTACAATCACCATGACTGCAATTATATAAATTCATATTTGCTGAATAAGAGAATTAACATTTAAAGGTTTCTACTTACTGAATTATATTACTATAAGGCTACACGATCTGACTACGATCGGACTTTTGAAGAATTTACCACAGCATTCCAACATGTACATTCTATATGATTGAGGATCTGTTTATTCAAGTAATTAATAAAATCTAACTTTTAGGGGATTTCGAGCTTACGTGAGGAAGGAAAGGATAAATCGGCTCAGAATCTTTGTGACGTCATACCAGTAATACAGTTGTCTACGATTTGAAGCCGATTCGGGATTAATTGTGACTAGAAGGCAGGCGCGGATCCAGGATTTCTCAGGGGAGGGGGCCCATTTTTTTTTTTTTTGGCTCCCGAAAATTTGCAAATCGCGCCGGCAGAAAATTCGCTCAGAGTGGGGGGGGGGGGGGGGGGGGGGGGGGGGGGGGGGGGGGGAGGTAGTGAGCAATTTTTTTTTTTTTTTTTTGGTCCTCGAAATTTAAAAATTTGCACCCCCCCCCCAAAAAAAAAAAATACATGATTTTTTTTCTCAAGGGGGGGGGGGGGGTCGGGCCCCCGTCCCCCTGGATCCGCCTCTGTTACAGTGTGACATACCATGCTCTCGAGATAGGAGTAAGGGGGCAAATAAATAGGAACAACAAATCGGCTAAAGTGGCTACTCAGGAAATGTTCATTCCCTCTCCGCCCAAATAGTTTCTTTCAGAAAATAAGTAGATACGCAGTCGTGTCATCCTTTGTCATATTGAATGCAAGGAAAGAATCATCAGTGGAAGGATGTGGAATACCTTGGATCTTTAATTAGCACTTCATTCTCCTCAACACTTCTTCTCTTTCTTCTTTCTCTTCCTCTTCTTCTTTGCCTTATTTCGTCTTCTTCTTCTTCTTTCTTCTTCTTCGTCCTTTTCTTTCCCCCTCTCTCTATCATTCTCCCTAAACTTTTCTTCCTCGCCTACCTCTCCAACCTCCTCCTCCTTTACTCCATCTGCTTGCTTTTTCTCCCCTCTCTTCTCCTTATCCCCCTCCTACTTTCCCCCTTTTCTTCCACTCGCCTATTCCAAGTGGAATGACTTATTTACACTCGTTTACACTTTATCTCCAACCTATACCTCTACTTTCTCATCTCTTTCACATTTTCGTACATCGTTTCCTACTCCGAGCCCTTACCCGCATGTTCAGAAAATCATAATCCCCATAATTTTTTTTTTTTTTTTGCCAACATATGCATTAAATGCAGGCACGATTAATAATTGCTACTATACACGATTGATATATGAATGTAATGTATAATTATAACTATACATGATTAATATATAATTGTAATTATGCATGATTGATATATATGCGTGATTGTAATGCATTATTGTTTGTATTTGTTTTATATGTAGTGCGACCTGCCATGGTTTCGGAAAGGGTACATGGACCTGGTCTTGAATGTACACATGTATTCCTTTTATATGAAATAAAGGCATGATTTAACAACAATGGGGGTGTTTGTGATCAGAGAATCTGATTATAATGTTCTTTCATCGTTTTTTGGTCTCCTTTGGGGCTGTTACAATGGGCAAATCCAATATGGCTGCCATACGGGCAAATGCGACGATGTGTATACTTAAATTTTCTTCTCTTTTGTGGGATATAATATTGGGATAAAACTAATTTCATGGTTATATCAATGGTTAACATGCACACATAAACATACTGACATACGTTAGTTAACCCTTACACACGAGAACCACGCACACACACACACACACAAACAACTGGCTAAAATCACGACTCCAATTTCGACCAATCAGATGGCTAGATTTCTAAAGAGAGGTTTTTATAAATATATATATATATATATATATATACCATATTGTTGTATTAACATTTACCCTACATAGTACATTAATCAAACATCATAAAAACTGGTATATTGACCCTTACCCTAACCGTAAATCCAGAACAAAAATATGGTTTATTAAACTAATGACAAATGATTAAACCTTTTACTTCTTGGGAGGCCTTTAAATACCTCTGCCTGCAAACGTACGTAAAGGGCAGTACTTCTTTTGTTCAGTCGTTAATAGGACACGAAAATGTCCTGCTATTGACCATCTATACTTAATGACTCATTTTTTTCACTACATATGTCCGTCCAATGACGCCGTAAGGTAAATATATGTATATATTTATTTATGTATATATATGTATGTATATATGTATATGGAATTTGGATAATTAAACATTCTTATTTATATATACATCGGTTCGTTTTTATATATTGATAAAGATATAACATTTATAACACAAACTACATGATTCTAAAATAACCTGGTCACCAGATTTCTAGCCCCCACACAAGTGTGCACCATTTCCACTACTTATGCTATGGTTACATTACCCAAAAGTAGCCTGCTCGGCAGCCGAGCGGCGAGTTTTTAACCAATTCTGCCCGGCTGCTGCCCGGCCACCGAGCGGCGGCCGCCCAGGCACCGCTCGTTTTTAGGGCATCGCTCGGTCGCCGCTGAAGTTTTAGCGCGGAGTTAAAATTTGGGCGGCGCCTGCTCACTTTTCACTCGCCGCCCAAAATACGCTCGGTGCCTGGGCGGTCGCCGCCCGGGCACCTACCTAATCGCTGGGCGATGCCTAATTCCAGCAGCGACCGAGCAGGCTACTGATCGGTCGGTCGCTGCTCTGATTTGTGACCATAGCTTGAGGGAGAATTCCGTTGAAAATCAGTCACATTGGCTTTTGAGAAACCTCAAAGATATCTGTTTCCTCATGGGTGGAGAGTGGCCGTGTACACAAATAGTTTGCCAAAGAATGTTATTGCCATGACTGCGACTCGGACCACAAACCATATGATTCACAGTTTGGTGATATATCCACAACGGCACCTTTAACAATACATATATTCACCTTTTCCCAGGTCAATTCAGAACTGAATATTGAACAGTTTATTCAATAAATGCTATATGTCCTCTAACAATTTCTCCATATTTTCTCCTGTACATTTTACATGTGAACAAAACGGAATACCCAAACTAGTATTATACATTAGTACTGAATGAAATGATTCTACAATTCTAAAAAATACTCATATTCCTAAGAGTTCAATATACAATCTGAAAGCACTTATTCAATAGTATTTGGAATACAAGTTCTTTGATGCACTTCAAATGTATAAAGCTCACATCATATGCAGTATGATGACCCTCAAACTGTTGGAAGGAAATGTCAATTTATTTAAAATAAATGCTGAGAGAAGAATCATGAAAACATTTAGCCTGTTTGATGAATTGAATGGTAAATCTTCATTGACTGTGACTTGATTAGACAGCTGCTGTTTTAATTACAATTGTTTAGTTTCTCACTCTATGGATGGTTCCCCATGTGGTGGATTGTCTCACTCTGTGAGTAGCGGCACTACTGCCTAGAACGAAACGTACTATACAATCAAACCTGTCTACCAAGGTCACTCAAGGGAAAAGAAATACAAATACACGCTAAAACAGTCGGAGGGAGATTACAGAGATACATGAAACGATACTCACATTTAACTACAAAAATACAGGGGAACGTGAAGTGAATATATGCAGCTTATTGAAACAATAGTACAATGTAGTTTGTTCTCAATATGAGTATTATATGTACACAGTTGGTATAGCCAAACCGTTATTCATTCTAATCAACACAAGTATATAGCTTGGAGACAAAAATAGTCAGGAATCAGGAATGACACTATGTATTCAAATAATAACATTTCAATTTCCATCTGAAATCATGATTATTTACAGACCTTTTATTCGTAGAATCGAGAGAATTCCAGAACTTGGTACTTGCATATATTAAGTTATTTTAAGCAAAGCGTGTTCTCGTTCTAGGAAGGTGATAGGAAAACGCCTGTCGGGTAGATTTTATGGTGTGTTCTTAAAGTGTACCACTCACCAATAAATATTTTGTTGTGTGTTAAATGTTCCATGCGGTTATACTTTATTAAAATATGAGTTTCAAATACTCTTATCGAATATGTTACAATTCAGTACATATATATGAAAAGACGCCTGGCTGGAATGCTCCCCAGGGAGTGGAGAATGTGCATACATTGTGTGCGGGTAAGCCTGAATCCTATGATCGGGGCAATAATATATATATATGTAAAGCGCTTTGAGAGGGCCTTCGGTCCTAAAAAGCGCTATATAAGAACTAGCTATTATTATTATTATTAAAAGTAATTGAAAGTTCTTCTATCTTTCTCACAATACATATTAAACCTTGTATGCATGTGGGGTATTTTTTTCCTCCTGCAGCCTTGTAAGATATAAAAAGTCCAAAGAATACAATTTATTTCTACGTTCCCAAAAATATATTTTGGTAGGATTTTAGTCAGCTCATAAATATTCCATTTGTACAAAAACAGAGAAAATGTAACATGTGACAAAAACAGTACATCTTGCCTACAATCACTATGAACATGACGGCAAAGAAAGAGGCCAAAATATACAGTTCCTCATTCTACCCTCAACAATTGCTGTGCGGGAGTAGACAAAGGAACATCCCTTCACTGCTATTATCATGTAAAAGTGTGTAGCACAGGTGTCACATGCATATTCACCTGTTCAACACATTTTTACATAATAGCAGTGAGAGGATGTTCCTTTGTCTACCTGAGGAACTGTATATTTTGTCCTCTTTCTTTGTCCGTCATGTTCATAGTGAATGTAACATGTGACAAAAAACAGTACATCTTGCCTGCAATGGCTACGGGAGAAATTCAGGGACATCCCTCTTGTACCACTTAATAATACCAGCTTTGTCCAATTCTTTCAGGATTTTCACCTCTCTTGAAAAATCATGGCTACTTGATGTATTCGCGTAGGTATGGAACTTTTTATCGTAATAGTATCCCGAGTACTTCTTGTTAAATCCCATGCCATACACACTGAGAGAATCACATCCAGATTGGAGAGCCGTCATGAACATCACGAAACCCGTACTCGGACGAAAGGACTTGGTCTGCATCCAGCTGAAATAACAATAATAATAATAATAATAATAATAATAATAATGGATATTTATATAGCGCACATATCCATCCAGCAGGGTGCTCAAAGCGCTTCATTAGGGACTTTTAGATTTGCACAAAGACAATGTGGATTACTATGATCGACGTCCTTTTAATGCACTGCCTTGAATGGACGTCACACGTATCAGTCCACGCAAATCTAAAAGTCCCTAATATTACCCCGGCTCTGCTAGGCTACCGATTTCGGTGCTCACAGCATTCAAGGATTTCCTTCCTACCGGTCCCCATTTACTTAACCTGGGTGGAGTGTGGCAAATGTAGATCAATGTCTTGCTAAAGGACATTAGTGCCGCGGTGGGATTTGAACCGCGGACCTTGTGATCGACAGTCCGGCGACGTATCGACTCGTCCACGACATCATCAAATGAAGGGGGAGAATGTATAGGTGTATAGATATGTACAGTGGCATGGAGAAGAGCGGGGGGGGGGGCATGGGTCTTGCTTGAATGATTAAATGCGGGAAAACAAGGCCAAAGTAATTAAAGCATTCAGGTATTATATTCAGTTTGGGGACCTTGCTCTAACAAGCCCAGCTTCTATAAGGTCTCCTCTTTATTTCATGTACAGAACATGATCTTACACAAGTAACTTGTTATAGAATTTCTTTAGTTAATAACAAGAGTTGTACGTCGAACGTTACTATTGCACTTCAAATTATGTTTGATATATTGATAATCTGCTTGTTCCAGTTACTTTATTTGAAATTCTATGTTCAAATGTTTGTGAAAGAAGAAATAAAATGAAATATGAACTATGATACAAGGGAATATAGAATAGGGGTCATATCATGATATTATTTACTTTCTTATGTTGTCTTTCATCCCCATTTCTTTGTCATTCTTTCTTTTCCTTTTTATTTACCACTGATGAGGGGGTGATGGGGAGGGGGGGGGGGGCATATGTTCAAATAATTAAAAGAGTTTGTTAATCCCAGGCACCCGTTTACTTCACCTTTGGTTCTTTGCAACATACCAGGTTTTGGACCAAAGAAATTCTAACTCACAGTCAAGAAGACAAAACCAACTTTAAAAAACATTTCTATTGATGCTAATAATTTCCCATATACCCTCTACAAGAAAAGTCCAAAGAGTACGAAAGATGGTTAGAGTTTTTTAATGATATGTACAATTCCTAAATCATGAAACAGTATGTTCTGATAAGTAGCCATAGGGACTTTTAGATTTACACGACGAGAGCGTGGACTGCCGCGTGTGACATTTGGTTAAGGCACTGGGCCGTTCCCGGCAGTGTGAATGAGAGACAAAAGACTGATTTTGAGAAATCAATGACTTTGGCTCGAATTCACGAAGCAGGTTTGTCCTCAGACCACGGTTTTCGTACGTCATATGACGCGTTTTGACGCTTTTTTTTCTACAAACCTGGTTTGTAAATAACAAAAGGAGGTTTGTCGAAACAAAAGGAGGTTTGTCGACAAACCTCCTTTGTGAATTCGGACCATATATAATAAGGGCTGAAAGAGAACTCACACTTTGTGAACATATCTGACAAAGTCTGGGTGCATTAGTCTGATGTCTGCAGCTCGAGCTTTCAGCTTCTGTTTAGGGTTAGTTCCCTTGGCGACCTCTGAGATGTAGTGATAGTCGTCTAATCTACAAGGCAGGAAGACCCACTTTATACCCTGTGAGAACAAAGCAATGATTATATGAAATATGCTTCACACAAAACAAAGAACACATACACATTGCTTACACATTCAGTTAACTCAAACATATGAGTGCAATACATACAACTTCAGTATAATCAAATTTAAATATAATACAAAAAAGCAAACAAATAAAACATACACAAGGCCTACATGCTTAACTGAAATTAGTGCCAGATGAACAGCTTCAGCCTATTCTTTGACAAGGCCTAATATTAAACATTCTTGTAATTAGGTTTGTTGGAGGAAAGGAAATGCTCTTTTGTTTTATGTTTTTTTGTTTTGTAAGTGGCTATTTGATATGAAAGTGATTTAAATAGTTCTGTTACAATTACAACAGCATGAGCGAATATCTAAAGGAGATTTTAGTGGCATATTTCTCTCTCTATATATAGAGGAAATATATCAGGTATGTTTCATCATAAGCTTTCATGATCATGAAGTGCCTCAAAAAAGTTTTTAAAAAATTGAGTGACCGATTTTACCATATTCATTTTCCCGATAGACTGATGTGTTATGAAAATCGTTAGAAAAACGAATTCTTAAATTTCTAATTCCAATCATAGATATCTTGATAATCAGACGGGCGATTGGCTTGTAAAAGTCATGGGATTCATGTATGACCTAAAGATTTATGATTGCAGCATGAGCTAAATCCAGGATTTTCTTTTAGAATCTGAGGCAAAGTTACCCAATCCCTTTAAGGTTGCAATGCGGTACTAGGCGAGGTTGGGGGGGGGGGGGGTGGTGAGTGTTAGGGTTAAAGGGTGTTAAAGGCTTAAAGGGTGTGGTCCAGGTTTGAAGTTAGGTATTTGTTTAGAGTAGGACATTTATTTTCGGAGAAATTGTCGCCAGTGCATGTGACACTCAACTAAATTGTCTACCTTATCTGTTGGTATATCAGCCTGTTTCGTATGGATGAGGGATCTGTCCATGAATACATAGTGCGTTGTCCGATTACCAACATCGTGTTCAAAGCCTCTCCTGATACAATTGTTAACTCTGAAATACAATAGAGGAATTTCACCTTCAGTTCTTGGTTTCATTCAAAAGTAACGAAACTGTGTTAGTTAAATATATCCTGAATTTGCTATTATTTGGAGAGTCCTGATAGAGTAGCACACAATACGTTAATAGTTGTGAGGTGTTGAATGTCTCTGCAGTTTTTGTTAGAAATCACATCCTTAAATATTTTATGTTACTGCTGATTTTGCTTAGATCAAGCATAACATAGACAACAATAATAACGTTTTTTTTAATGTTTGCTTTTTATTGCAAACGAATATTTGTGTCGGGTCAGACCAGGGGGTTGTTTGAAATACTCTACAAATAAAGGGGGAAAAGAAACAACAAATTATATCTACATGAGTGATTATCCTAAGGCTATGGATATATTTCTGAACGTTGATAATAAAAAGTAATTAACAAACGGTAGTTTTACAAAGGCATTTCATAGGTTATAAATATTTCAATAGCTCCTTTTCAACATTATTATATCATTGAACACTGCAGAATCAAGTTCTTTAACAACATATCACATGTATTTCCATCAGCAATAATCATGAGGGTCATATAAATAGTCTTCTTTAAAGATGAAGTTGCGTTCTGGTTATGCGATTGCATTGTGAAAGAAACGGTGTGGAATCGACCAGAAAAGGTTGATCATCTAGCATATAAGAATTTGTGTGTATTGCAAGGTTCTGGAATCATCAAAATGATAAGAAATTTGGCCAAGTCTTGGTAAAGTTATAAACACTGTACACAAAAAGATGTATATGGGACTACACGAACACGTAGCGTAAAAATCCTACCCCCGAGTTTTACGATGTTACATGACATATTTGGAATATGAAGGTATTTGAAGAGCCATGCTTTTCAGGCAACATGTCTTATCTGATGTTCTTCCACACTTGCATAATAAGAATGATAACGCTCACAAATTATTTTTCACCTCTTCCCAGAACTCAACCTTCTCTTTAATACACACTCATGCTAATTTCACATGAGCTATTATGTACTTCATTGTAATACAAATCATACAAATCAAGACACTGGTATGACACTGGTATGATACTGGTATGACACTGGTATGACACTGGTATGACACTGGTATGACATTGTCTGGTATGACACTGGTTTGAATTTAGTTAATTTACTTTTAATCAAGGAACTTTACATAACTATCTTGATCTAAGGAGACACGAATGAACGAACTGGTATGATTTTTACCTGAACACCATGCTATGGTTGTCTATTTCCTCGCCCATGCCAGATCCTTTTAGTATTCCTCCATTTCCCACGATTGCACAGCTCAGGCATCGAGGTCTCTGATGATTCCCGAAATCTAGAATGGATTCGTCCTCCGAAAATAGTTTCAATGTTGTGGAGAGCTCTGATGCAAACGATGAAATAAAAATCATTGTCAACATAGATAGATAGATAGATAATTTATTGGTCCATATTCAAAACATAACAAAATTGGCCTCCACTGGCAGCACATAAAACAAAATACAAAGTAGTTACAACATAATTTTGTTCTTTGAGTATTATCTATGTTCAGACATAAAACCTATTTATAAGCTAGAATAGAGAATTTTGCTGAATTGAATTCAACGTACAAGTAGTCCTATGTATTTGAACATTTGCTGTCTCAGATTAATGAGAATAAAGAAAACCACAAAAATGATATCATCACAAGTTCCAGTTTCTCCTTGTTATTTGGTCTGATCTATCTAAGATAATAGTATACTAGAAAAGGTATCAACTTGATAGTATCATCTGAGTGTTGGCTCAGTCAGTAGAGCGTCCGCCGCACAACCGGGAGGTCATGGGTTCGAACCCCGGCCGCGTCATACCAAAAGACGTTAAAAGATGGGAGTTGTTGCTACCTTGTTAGGCGTTCAACAGTAAGGGATAGAGCAACGTCGATCTGGCGCTGCTCAGTGGCTGCCGGGCTCACGATCAATTGGGCAAGAAGAATTTCCGTTTCGGTTTAATAAAATTTGGAGTGGACTATTTAGGCTATTATTATTATATACTACAAACTTTGATGTTGTTGGTTGGACTGTATGGGACAAAAATAACTTGGACTAATAAATCTTTACATGGGCAAAGTGGTAATAAATAACAGAACAAAAATATTTAAATTCAGTTTCCAGTACATTTTGGCTTTTTTGTTTGCAAAGAACATTTACTCTACATATATTTACATCACTACACATTTCATTCTCCATTTTCCCGTACAGCAATCTCACCTTTAAATTCGAGTTTTTTTCTATAACGGAATCCGAATGGCATATGGTATGTTTTCAAGCGTTGATATTCTTCCTGGTTAATATTGCCACTGGTCATAATCATCTTTACTCCAGGTCGATAGTACTGGGAAGCCCAGTGCGACTCCTGTAGTTTGGCATGCAATGAATACGGACACGACTGTTTGAAGAAACAGAGGTTTATGAAATATTAAAGATAAAGGTCAGTTCTGGTCATGCGATTGCACTGTGAAAGAAACGTTGTGGAATCGATCAGAAAAGGTTGAGTCATCTAGCATATAAGCATAGGCGCCGGAAGTGGGGGGGGGGGGGCAGCTGCCCCCCCCCAATCACACAAGTGGGGGGGCAAAACGCATTTTTGCCCCCCAAAACGCCCCCCCCCCTCAACAACAAAAAAAAAGCAGTAAAGGAGTAAAGATGGTTTGTATTTTTAACCCAAAAGAACATAACAATAATAAAAACCTGAATTAAATGACGTATGAAATTCCATTCAAAGAAAAGAAAAGTTAACGTGGACATATTGCGAGAGAATGGGAAAGCGTGTCTGTTTTTTGTTATATGGGTGAGAAGCTTATGAGCCCCTGAACGATGGCGTACTGATGGGGGGGGGGGGGTATTTTTTGTATTCGATACCAGTGATGTACAAATGTTGCTGAAATGACATGATTTTCCGGTATGTTTTCTCATTTTTTTTGTAAGTCATACCTTTTTATGCGTTTGTTGGAAAATTAGAAATTCCCAAATTTACAGTCGGGCGAAAAATATGCTTATTTAGAAGCATTTATGTCAGGGTCTGCAGAACGGCCGGGCTAGGGGACTCGTGCCACCCTCAATTGTTGAACAAGTTTGTTACAGAGAAAAAGAAAGAAAGAGAGAGAGAAAAAAATAAGTGACCTGCCAATGTCACAACTGAGGTATCTAAATATGCTTATCTGACCATCATTTTAATGCCTAAAACCCCTAAACTTCTGGGGGCTCAGCCCCTTGACCCCCTACCGGGGCCCAGGCCCTGGACCCCACGCCAAAATATGCTCATCTGACCGTAATTAAATGCCTAGAACCCCAGAGCTTACGGGGGCTCCGCTCCGGACCCCACCAAGGGCCCTAAGACGGTCCCCTGTATGCTAATCTGACCGTAATTAAATACCTAAAACCCCGAGCTTCCGGGGGCTCTGCCCCCTGGAATCCCACCAAGGGCCCTAAGGCGGGGCCCTGGATGCTAATCTGACCGTAATTAAATGCCTAAAACCCCAGAGCTTACGGGGGCTCTGCCCCCAGACCCCACCAAGGGCCCTAAGGCGATCCCCTGTATGCTCATCTGACCGTTATTAAAGACCTAAAACCCCTAAGCTTCCGGGGGCTCTGCCCCCTGGACCCCACCAAGGGCCCTAAGGCGGGGCCCTGTATGCTCATCTGACCGTTATTGAATACCTAAAACCCTCGAGCTTCCGGGGGCTCTGCTCCCTGGACTCTCCGCCAATTAGTGGCCTGCTAGTGTCACAAATAAGGTATTTAAATATGCTTATCTGACCATAACTTTAATGCCTAAAACCCCTAAACTTCTGGGGGCTCAGCCCCTTGACCCCCTACCGGGGCCGGGCCCAGGTCCTGGACCCCACGCCATTTTACGCTCTACCTGATTGTTAATAATCCACTTTGAAAAACGTTCCGCGGGGCCTGCCCTGCATGTAACGTGTAAGAGTGATGGTGATGCAGATTTTTCTTCTGCCCCGGCCCCCCCCCTTCCAAACGTTTTTGCTCGTTACGTCACTGCCCCTGGAATATGAGCCCCCTGGAATGTTTGCCCCCCCCCCCCAATCCCAAACTGCTTCCGGCGCGCCTGCATATAAGTATTGGTTTGTACTGCAAGGTTCTGGAATCATCAAAATCATCACAATTTGGCCCAGTCTCGGTAAAGTTACAAGCACCATACCGATGTATATGGGACTACGCACACGTGCGCGACACGTGCGTTTTTATCTATCACATAACAATAGATAAACTAATTTACCAAATATATAAATTAGTAGGCGGTTTCCCGGCAAAATTGTTATCATCATGTTATCGGACTGTGGATCACAAGGTTCGCGGTTCAAGTCCCACCGCGGCACTAATGTCCTTTGGCAAGACATTGATCTACATTTGCCACTCTCCACCCAGGTGTTAAATGGGTACCCGGTAGGATGCGAAAGCTAATGTGGTTAGATTAGCAAGTGTGCGCTCGTAAAAAAGACGCCTGGCTGGAATGCTCCCCAGGGAGTGGAGAATGTGCATACATTGTGTGCGGGTAAGCCTGAATCCTATGACCGGGGTAATAATATATATATCTGTAAAGCGCTTTGAGAGGGCCTTCGGTCTTGTAAAGCGCTATATAAGAACTAGCTATTATTATTATTATTATTATTATTAGTCAAAACATATTCTTTCACATGATTGGTAATAAGAGCTTCCATTTCATGTTTTTGAAATTGGGGCGTTTCCAATACTGGTCTTTACTTCATGCAATCATAATGGTAATGATGTTGAAAACGATACTTCCAAGACTACACAGCATTACACTATACAATACACACATACAAAGTCAACTGTAATTAGCAAGAATATTTTCAAAGGAATTATTGTTCAAAAGGTAGAATAACAGATATAGTTTGTGTTGCTGAGTGCATATCTAATATAAATGTAACCTTTGCCATTTACACAGCTTCTAATGTACTTGACTCATCATTAATTGTGTCTGTTTCAATTTAACTTCTTCACACATTTTTATCTACACAAAAAAGGTATCATTTAGTGTTAAATTCGAACCTTTCATGGTAATTATTGACCATCTGTTTTCATGTGTCAAAGAAATGAAATCTGAATAATGTCCATACATGTATATGAGACTTATGGAATATTTTTATCATACCCTGCCACTTGTTTGAAGAAGAACAAAATCCTAATACATCAACATGTGTATTAAAAAAAGCTGCTGTCATCACCAGAGTTGGTTCTTTTGTACAGAGATGTTTTTTTGGACAGTAAACCAACCTTTGACATTGCAGTGATATAAAAGCACTATAGTTGTACATTGGTTATTGAATCAATATATAACCTATATATGAGAGATATGTGTATTATATCTTGAATATCAAGAGCCTCCACTGAATACAAGAGATCATTAAAGGGCCACTCTAACCCAACTAACATAGCCTTTCAAAACATGAATACACCTCTACTTATTATTCCAGCCTCTGATTTTTCAGGAAATCTCTTAATTGACTAAAAAAAATACTAGCCATCCATTTTCAAAGTTCTCACGCTTGCTGGACTACGCCCCTCGAAAGAAGGTAATACGGTCACGTGGCTTGAAGACGAATTTGACGTCATTGCAGGCATGTCCGATTTGATAATTTCATAATTTCATAATTAGGAATGACGAAATTGCGAGAAACGTACTGGGATTATCAAGTGCGTATTATTTTTCGAATAAAAGTCTTTTTTTTTCTCAATAAATATAATAGTTTGCCTTTTTAAAGACATGTTAATGCTAAATCACCCTCCTTCTCACCAGTGAGGCGCCTGCAGTGACGTCAAATGCATCATCAACGAAACTTGGCTTTTTTCTGCGCGTTCTGATTCGTCAATTTTAAAGCTAGATTCCAAAGTTATTGATGATTTCTTAGAAAAATCATTGTCATGTTCGAAATCTCCGTCAAAAAATATTCTACATGTCTTTTTTTTCTTCATTTTTAGCCCGTTTTGGTTAAAGTGGCCCTTTAACCAATAGGATTATATTTATTATCATCTGTTATCGCACCGCAGCCACCATGTTGAATGAAAAAATGGATGGATAGATAAGAGTTCATTATACAGGGTGTCCATGAAAAACGAAACTGAGAATTATCGATGTTTTATCTTAACTTAATCACAATTATAATTTATAAATGACACATATTTTTAAAGCTTACATTCTCCTCTTTCATTTGATGCAACTCATATGATACACATGTCACGCATGAGTGATTAAACAAAATTTGAAGAAAGGGTACCAAGAAGTCATTTGGCAGACGATATCTGAATTTCAAGGAGAAAATCACATTTCCAAAAAGTTCATTTTCTGCCCTTTCATATGACAC
The DNA here is from genome assembly GCA_035222895.1 of Strongylocentrotus droebachiensis. Taxonomy (NCBI): domain Eukaryota; kingdom Metazoa; phylum Echinodermata; class Echinoidea; order Camarodonta; family Strongylocentrotidae; genus Strongylocentrotus; species Strongylocentrotus droebachiensis. Next base: position 179,122 of record JAVYIG010001840.1, read on the forward strand.
CTCAATCAGGAAAAATGAGCCAGGAATAACAAAGTTCTATTTGTTTTAAGTAATGCTTGTATTTCCATAATTTTATAAAACGAATTAGTTTTCACTGGCTGTCCACCCTAACAAAAGAGAAGACGAAAGACTTCATGCATGGCTGATCGTCTGCGAAACGGAGTTTGCTGTTTGATGTTATTTAAAGATTTGATTTGATCTGATTTAGTTTTCCACTCAAATATCCAAAATTATAACGACATATATAAACCATACAATATTACACTATAATAGAGCAAACAAATTATTCAAGTAACGAAATACTGAAAGGTTTCCCCGTAATAAAATAAGGTTACAGAGTACATTTAAGTTTAAGAATAAGACATAATATTTTATATTGATTGATTTAACTGAGAGAGGAAAAAGGGAATCTCAGAAAAGCTAGGCTTGTTGAGCGAGATTCCCAGTATAAAGTTAGTACGAGACCATCATCAGCGTGCATCATTTGGGTGTTAATGACTTTCGATTGCTATCAATATTTGGGTTTGTTTTGTTTACAAAAAGATATGTGTAAGGAGGTTGATCCTTTTAATAATACTTCTACATTTTGTATCTCAGACTTCTAGGATAAATTCCTTCCCTTATCATCATATCAAATCAGCATTACCGACAAGAATACTCTTTTTGACCAATGAGAAATATCAAAACAAACATTTACTTACAGACAGATTAAACTTTTGATCTATCCTGAAAGACAGTTCTGAATTATTTGGAGCAATTGTGATGAATGGATGAGGATGCTTCAGTCTTGTTTTCTGCTCCTGAACCTCCAAAGTATGATTTAATTGATGCTCTTTTCTGAGAAATGAAAGTTCATGTTCTACGTAGACTATGTGTGATTCAGCAAATCTGCAAAATTGAATCAGTTAAACAAATGATTAAGTCCACAACAGAATCCATGGAACGATTCACATAGAGGAACAAATAAGAAGAAAAGAAAAGGAAACAAAAACACGAGCTCTCCAACCCTCTTTAAATTAGATTTTACAATTAATGTAAATTCTAGCAAATTTCACAAAACACATCTTAAAAGCCCACTGCACTACTTGTAGCTACTTGCGCCCTCTCTAAACAATGCCTAATCGGTGACCATTGGTCCCCCATGATCCTTTTTTTCTTATGTTAATTGAGAGCTAAGTTGATAAGATAGCCACCTGTCAGCGACCAAGCTGGGTGGTATAATCCATCCTGGCCAAACTAGTACAGACGGGCTTTAAATCTTCATTAGATCATCGAGTCATGGAGATATCCCACATAGTGCGTTTTCAAAGTGACAGCTCCTGGTTCTTTATGGAGGATCTGACACAACTCGGCTTTAGATCTAGGGTCAACCTATGCTTGGCTCCATATCAAGGCAGAGATAGCCAGGAGAGCTTTAATAAGGGAGTTTACAGATACAATCTGCGCATGGGCAGATAAAGGTCATTTGTACCAAAAAGGTAAAACCCACAGAGATGTATACTGGATATGCGCTCATGAAAGTTAAGTAACATTATTCATTTATGCACCAACGGTACATTCTATGATACGCAGGTGGAAGTATTTTTTTCAAGAGGGCAAACAAAAGGTATTCATGAAGCACATCTAGGACTTTGGCAGTTATTATTCTAATATGCTCAAAGTGGAACTTTTCCATTTGTAAAAGATCTGTGGATATTTTGGGTCATTTGTACCATGTGCTATCTGTAAACTCCCTTATTGATAGTACATACTTAAATGAGTTTTGCACTATGCACAGTACGTGTATTTTAGACATCGATTTTCAACTTTATTTGACAGGAATGTGTGAAACATTGTAAGTACGTTAAAAAAAGATTGCTTTAGAGATGTAAATTCTATAAACAACAAGGGAAACGCTCTCGGCGGTCTCGCCTGCATAACGCAATTCAATATGATAAACCAGAACGTCAATGACGTACATTGTAGTGCTCATCCGCATCTCGCAACAACAAATATCGTGGTACACTTTTGAACTGGTCAAAAAATAAAAATGTGATGCCCTGGAAGGGACATAATTTCATTTCATTTGCATAAAGTACCATAAATAATCAATGGAGCAAAATCTCAAAATTCTGTGTAGAAGTTTAGTGTTCCAAATTTAGCTCTACCAGATAAGGCAAACCAAATCAAAATCGGTCGAAATATGAAGGAGAAGAAGCATTTTTTGTGATTTTTAAATTATTTTTGGAATAAATTTGCATTATTATCATAATTAATCAATGGGAGTAAAATCTCAAAATTCTGTGTAGAAGTTTAGTGTTCCAAATTTAGCTCTACCAGATAAGGCAAACCAAATCAAAATCGGTCAAGAAATGAGGGAGAAGAAGCAATTTTTGTTATTTTTGGAAAAAATTTGCATAAATTACTATTATTAATTAATGGAGAACAATTTCAAAATTCGGTGTAGAAGTTTAGTGTACCAAAGTTAGCTCTACCAGATAAATTAAACCAAATCAAAATCGGTCGAGAAATGAAGGAGAAGAAGCATTTTTTGTGATTTCAAATAAATTTGCATAAATTAGCATAGATAATGAATTTCACGATTCTGTGTACAAGTTTTAAATCCCCTTCCTAGCCCTATCATATGAAACAATCAGAATCAAAATCGGTTGAAAAATAACGAAGCATTTTGAAAATCTTGATGATGATGCCACAACATAGTCCAAGTCTGTTGACCTGAAATGACCTTTGACCTTGACTTTGTGATCTGAAATTCTACTCACATGATTGGGGATACTTGATTACCCTATAGTCCAAGTTTCATTGACTCAGAACTTATACTTTAAAAATTATATCAAAAATTAAAAAACTTAACCTTAGGTTAAGTTTTCGATGATGATGCTACAACATAGTCCAAGTCTGTTGACCTGAAATGACCTTTGACCTTGACTTTGTGATCTGAAATTCTACTCACATGATTGGGGATACTTGATTACCCTATAATCCAAGTTTCATTGACTAAGAACCTATACTTTAAAAATTATATCAAAAATTCAAAAACTTAACCTTAGGTTAAGTTTTTGATGTTGACGCCGTCGCCGCCGCCGCCGTCGCCGCCGCCGTCACCGGAAAAGCGGCGCCTATGTCTCGCTTTTTGCTACGCAGGCGAGACAAAAATGAGCTACTTTGAGTTCTAGTCTGGTGTGTAGCGACTTGCACGTTTGAAACCTAATAACCCATGTTATGCCTAGTTCACCTAACTCCCGATTCATCCAGACTCCCTTCATTTCATGGATGGCATTTTACCACTACCAAAGAAATACTCCCACCATCTGGTTTTGATGGATTGGATTGACTATGTATAAATGAATGAGAATTACATACCTTTCATGGGTATATTTACATCCAGTAATTGCATCAGTAGTTGTTTACAATTTCAAACAAGTTACACGTTCTGCTCAAGTACAGATGCAAACATTCAGAGAGGTATCAGTATTTTAGGTTCTGTGTGCCTTCAAGAGCAGGGTCCGCCAATAACGGAGTTTACAGATATCACATGGTAACAATGACCCCAAATATCCACAGATCTTTTACACATGGAGAAGTTACACTTTGAGCATATTAGAATAATAACTGCCAAAGTCCAAGATGTGCTTCATGAATACCTTTTGTTTGCCCTCTTGAAAAGAATACTTCCACCTGCGTATCATAGAATGTACCGTTGGTGCATAAATGAATAATGTTACAAAACTTTCATGAGCGCATATCCAGTATTCCTCTCTGTGGGTTTTACCATTATGGTACAAATGACCTTTATCTGCCCATGCGCAGATTGTATCTGTAAACTCCCTTATAGAGTTAACACCCTTCTGGCTTTTGGAAAATAACTGATTGGCAAGATGAAACAATGAAACTAACCCTAATCAATAGACGTTCATCTCCTTACCTCAATAAGTGAATGAATGAATCCCAATAATATAAACATTGTTAATTCTATGAGGAAAAATGAACTTGATGGGGTAAAATGTTTTTCACCCACCTGTATCTTGTGTATGATTCGTTATCCATATTAGCGATGTATACCAGAGTACCCATTGTAGCCCCAAGTAGGACCAGTTTAAAAAACGATTCAGGGTTGTGGAAATCCATCGCATCAGCCCATCGACTCCAGATTGAACAACTAGGGACTTTTAGATCCGCACGAAGACAATGGGGATTGCTACGATCGACGTCCTTTTAATGCACTGCCTTGAATGGACGTCACACGTATCAGTCCACGCAAATCTAAAAGTGCCTAATGTCTGCGGAGTAGAACAAAAAGAAGAAGCATACACAAGGTCACGTAAAATTGGAAAACAAATTCGTCACGGTTTTTTTCGAAAATGTGGACGGGGTCAATGTTCTCATGGGAGTCCTTTTAGATAACCAGATTTAAGCACCTTAAGATTTTACGGGTCTGCCCTCTGCAGCAAAAGGCTTGGGAATAAAAAAATATATAGACAAAACATAAACATTATTTCGTTGAAAATTCAAATATCGGTGAGTAGAAATAAACTTTAATATGAGAAATCCTGGATCCGCTCTGGCCCTTACAGGGATGACAGAAACTGACAAAAATGGACAAAAGAAGAAGAAGAAGAAGAAGAAGGACGAGGAGTAGGAAGAGGAAAGACGGTAATCATTCCACCTTCATTAAGAAAATGTTTATATTGTAGAGCTCTACAGAAATGCGTTAAAAGTCTGTAGCATCAAGGAAAGTGGAGATACGAAGGAAATAAGAAAGGCCTCAAAACGAGAAATGGACAAAATGGCAACTGAACGGTTACGCGTGAATAATGTCGGAAAACGAAGAGTCGGGAGACCTTAAAAGATTGCGCCATCGAATTTTGAAATGAATCAGAAAAGAAGAAGGGAGCTAGATAGGGTCACAAGCACAGCGTGGGGGTTTGGTGAAACACGTCATGACGCGTGCTATAGTCCAAATGGCCTTCCATACTGATATAATTATGCAGGGTACAAAATGGCGTCTTTAATTTCCCCCACCCCCACCCCCCCTCCCCCTCCCCCCTCCCCCTCCCCCTCCCCCTCCCCCTCCCCCCTCCCCCCATGACAGATTTTCGAAATCCTGCTTCGATATGCCCTGCATTTGGCCACTCCAAAAAATGCTTGCAAAATGGCGAGAGAAAAAAAGAACGGAAAGGCGGCGAAAAGGCCCTCTGAAAAACGACATCATAGCCAGTACGTGTTAAAATTGTGTGGAAACCCCAGTAGCAGGCCAGCCACGACGACACGGTTTTTCTCTTTACCTTTGACGCATTTTGTGGTCATGCAAAATAGCAAAGAATATTTTATAAGGTTTAACAAAATTTAGCACGCAACGTATTAGGGAGTAATGAGCTGAACCGCGATTTGTATGGGTGTACCGTTGCATGAAAAGTATTCCACCATGACAAAAGATGACGTAAAATGCGATATAGAAATAGCATTGAATATGTTTGGATCAATGCAGGTCATTTAATGCATAACCTACTTTTAACAGTTAATGAAACTGGATTGCATTGATGCGTTTGGCAACATGCAAGTAAATAGTTTCCCGGTAGAAGGCCGCTAACCCTAGTCAAATAATATTGTAATTTTTTTTTTAAAGAACCCACAGAAAATATATTCAAAAAATAATATATGTTAAACTCTGAGTATATATTTTTTCCATTTATCTTCTATTTCAAATCATAAGCCTAAATATATACATATATTTAGAATATACTTTTCATTCTTTTCTTGACAAAATAAAAGAAAAAAAAACAGTCTAGTTTTTCTAAAAAGTTTCGCATGTTAAAAACGATTAGGGAATAGACGCACGGACAACGCATTCCGTACCCTGAAATGAGTACATACTTAAGCTATGTGTCTAGAATGAACTGTTATGCCCTGTCGAGAAACTGTATACAATGTGTTCAGCTTATCCTATCAATAATAAACCTAGATGACCCTCCGACTAACTGATTTACTAAATCTTTAATTACAGTTTCCAACGTCTCTATTTCAAGTTTCCTTGATTTTGCCTTTTCACGTGGGTATTTCATGGCGTACGTATTTCCTTATTTTTATTTCATTAAAACAAAATCACGAAATACTAATTTATTAAAAATTCCAGGTAAACATTCATCTTTTAATTCCTGTATTTTATCATTTATCCCATCAACAAAGTTTGTACCCATACATAAACTATTATCATATTTCCAATACGATTTTCCAAAAACAGCATTGTCTAATAAATGCTGAAATTCCAATTTAATGCCCGAATGATCTGGTGTTATCGAAACCAACATTTCACACTTCTTTACTAATTTGTCTAAACTACATGATATAAACCAATATTCTTAACAACTTTGGGGTAAAGACGACCTTTTTCTAACAGTAAACTGTCGAGTATTAGGATTCCTTTTCCTCCATATATCTCCTAAATCATATTTATTCAAAAATCCTTTCAATACATCAATAAACCTAGATTTAAATACAATGTTAGGTCCTTCATAATCCATGCCCTCTTCCATTAAAGTCTTAAAATATTACTGATTAGTCCTATTAAAAATTGCACAAATACTTTTATCGAGCTTTAACAAAAATCAACCTGTAATTGTATTTTGTCTCTTGTAGGGAAATTCACATTTCTGAACACAAACTTATCCCGTTGTATTTCCCCATTAAATTAAATGTACCTATACTATTAGAAGTGCATCCCTTTAAAATATAAATGGAGAGAAAATAAAATAAGAACACCCCTAACGTGGTTTGACCCATGGCATAAGAACATTGGCCCGCCCCCATTCCCTTTTCCACTGTTCTTCTACTATAGTACTACATGTTTCCTGTAAAAGGAAATGTCACTTACGTAATAATCAAAAACGAATTCCAAACGATATATTTTGCACAAAGCCAAATTTGCCCATGAGCAGATTCGCAGATTCAATAGAAACCTCCTCAAACGTCAAATCAGTTTAATACAATGACAATTTATGAATACCCAGCTTCAAACATTGATTTCTTTGCGTGATTCTAAATTCCAATCAAAATTAATCAATATTTTACTGTTGCCATGGCGACAAGATAAGACAAACAAAAGTAGAGAAAACAAAATATATCATTACGATATTTTAATAAATTTAACAAAACACGTATCTGTTCGATTGGCCGCTTTTAAGGTAATACTTCAAAATGGGATTAAATATTTAAAAGGCAACATATTCATGTCTCACTCCCTCCTTTTTTATTCGATTGGCCACCAAAATAACAATAACAATAATAGGCTTTCATATAGCGCATTCTATCAAGATAATTCTATTTCGAGGCGCACCAATTGATTATTACCCCGGCTTTAGCCTAGCTACCATTACAACGCTTTAAAATTTAAAGGAATTAATTCCTGCCAGGTACCCAATATTTCAACATATTACGCCTTTTTTTCTTCCTTTCCTTTCAATGATATAATCCTTACCTCACCCTCTGTTTTCATTGTTTTTCATTGCAATAATAAGTTAACATTGTGCAATAACCTGTCATAAAATTAATACCAATAATAAAATGCTTTAACTTCTAAACTGCTTCAATATACAGCACATTCTAAAACATAAAGCACGTATATCCGTTCTCAATTGCATATGTATCACATATGTTTCTTAAAACAAACTAATTATGCAATTCCAATAATGTTATAAAGTTATCAAAATACGCATCTATTGATTGACCCCCAAAGAAAAAAGAAAGCCATTTAACTACCATTCCAATGGGCCATAATCCATACATCACCCATCCTTTTTAGTATTCCTTCTTCAAGCCATTACAAATAAACAATTTTTTTGTGTGCCTCTAATGAGGTGTTTATTTAAATTCAAACATGAAAATAAAGTTGTGGGAACAAATACAATTGACGCACAATGTTATCAATAGAACTCACATTTTTTTTCTCAACTATACAACATTTTGCTACTTTTCATCTAAAGTGCTTGTAACAGTTTCTTTGGCAACCTCTGGTCTGGCTTTTTAAGCTCCTGATTTACTACAATTCTGATTTTGATTTCTCTTTTAAATACGTATCTTAGTTTGAAACGGTTTTCATTAAATCCATACTTATTCCGGGTGACTAATATTTTGTATATACATGAGAATGCGATCGTTGTTACGTCTATTTCTCTGTCAATACTAATCTTTAGTAAACAGGAGATATCCATGACAAAATCAATATTACAAGTGTACTTCACAACATGTTTGATATAATCAAAGAAATTCTTATTCTGTTCACATTCGATAAACACGTGCACTATGTCCTCTATGACATGGCACTTGGGACAGTATCTATCGTCTGCTAATCCCCATTTGTAAAGATTGTTTCTAACAGGTAGTATATTGTACAGCAATTTAAAATTGAACTCCCTTAAGCGAACATTACAAATAAATAAGTTGTCTTTTTCTGTCAATAGCATTTATTCATAAAGTTGAAGACTTTCATTTCACATTCATATCAAAATATCAAACAAAATCAGATCATACATTAGGAGGTCTAATCAAAGGTGTACCAGTACAATTCTTGTTAAAGGGATAGTCCACCCCAGGATTTTCTTTAGCTGACCATATAGACCTAATAATACCATGAAGAATGATACAAGTCTCATTAAAATCCATGATCACATAACGAAGATATATCGACTTTTTTATCGAAAATCAGCCGCCCCCCAAATGCAAATGCGTTACATGGGCATGAAACGATCGCCAAAAAATAACCGATAGTATCGAAATTGTGACGTATGTTGCGAGCTGCCTTCTTATTTCGCAGACATTCACTTTCGCTTTTACTTTCATTCATGATTCGTCGTGTCAGTGCGATAACAGTGTACCGCGAGCGAAAGTGAATGTCTGCGAAATAAGAAGGCAGCTCGCAACATACGTCACAATTTCGATACTATCGGTTATTTTTTGGCGATCGTTTCATGCCCATGTAACGCATTTGCATTTGGGGGGCGGCTGATTTTCGATAAAAAAGTCGATATATCTTCGTTATGTGATCATGGATTTTAATGAGACTTGTATCATTCTTCATGGTATTATTAGGTCTATATCGTCAGCTAAAAAAAATCCTGGGGTGGACTTTCCCTTTAACTTCTAGTCGCATTCGTAGTTCAGAAGCAAATAAAAATAACTCAAACTGGATTCTCTATTATCAACACCTTAATAATTTCGTAACAAAATCGATTTATAAACTGAAATACTTTTTAATCAACCAGGTAACATATGCCCGACAGGTTTTATTGAATGTACACGTGGCCAAGGCATGTATCATATCATCTATCTGACAAGTATTGCATTTTGCATCTTCACTCATTCTCCATTTACATAAATTTCTTGCCTTTGATCATTGGATAGTTGGGAAGCCGAATTTTAGGTATGGCTTGAAGTAATTTTGAATAATCAAATATTGCAGATCTTTTGCTATTTCTAAATGTCAATAAAGCTATTATTTCTTATCCTCCATTTACTGTCAAAAATGTCCTCTAAACGGATTACTCTACTATGAAACCATTCTTTATAGAACTTAACGATGTTTTATCAAAAACAATTATCTGATTGCGCCATAAAATATTCTTTTCAACCGGGAGTTCCTTTCCCAATAATCTGTCATCAAACATCAAACATCAAAGCACGAATCATTTCGACATAAAAACACCGGTATTTCCTATCAAACATAGAATGTATATTATGTACTTGAAAAATCACAATCTAATATCAAATTTAGACTTCCAAAACGATTAATCCAGTCATTTCCAACTTTTTCCCACATAGCATTCGTGTCATTAACCAACCTCCCTAACCACCTTAGCCTAAAACTGAACACCTTTTTTCCACATCAACCAATTTCAGCCCACAGTCTGCATAATTGTTAACAACATCGCATCTTCTCATCTTTTCTACTCTTGTGTTCCAAAGGATTTTTTAATATTTTTATTTAAATTCTTTTAAATCATTGGTGGAACTGAATCAAACACAAGCAGATGCACTACTTGGCTGAGTGCCAGTAATTTTTACAATCATCGTTCTTAGTGTTAAGTTTCTCTTGCGCCAATTATCTAAAAGCCGTTGCATTTTTGCCAACTTATCTTTTAAATCAAGATATTTTACCAGACCTTATGTCCATGTTAGATCAATGTCTGGCAGTTTCCATCTTTTCTCTTTCTTACCTATCCATAAAATTGCAGTTTTCTCTTTGTTTATTTTAGGACCCATCATTTTTTCCCGAATTCTTTTAATTCATTTAAAGTTACTGACCCGATATCACCTACAAAGAAATTTGTATCATTGTTTGGTTACTCAACATTATTAGTGTCTGTTTATCTCTTATCATTACCATATAACAGTTTAGTAATTTGACGATCTTGACCACTACTTTCTCTTAGCTTATTTTGGTATCGTATTGATTAAAATGTATTATTTAGTTCATCTTTTGTTGCACTTGTCATACCTGTATGTTTGGCTCACTATTGTATATTTACTGTATTTATAACTGTATTGTATAGCTTGTAAACATGATCAGTTTTGGTCCTTGGACCTTTTAATCATGTATATTTATATGTTTTTTTAAACCGATTTTTTTTTTTTTTTTTTAAATCAGCATACTGTATAACCGTTAACTCAAAATGTCCACTGATTTCGTTATTTTTACGTATCTTGTTAGCAAAATATTCAGCTGCAATGACAAACAAAAGTGCCGAGAGGAGACAGCCTTGACCTTGACGTATTCTCATTTGTACTTGAAACTGCTCTGTTATCCGGCCATTTACAATGACTGAACTTACTATTTGTTTGTTAAATACCACCACCCAGTTTCGAAATTCCTCACCAAAATTTAACTTTTGCAAACATTTCATTATAAAAGGTATTTCAATGGAATCAAAAGCTTCGGTGTAATCAACTGACAATCATATCGTGAACGATTCTCACGTGAAACACCTCTGAAAGGCCTATATATCCTACTTGTGTTTCCATGATAACACTTGCTAAAAATATGTTGTGTTCTTAGGGCCAGCACTGTTGCAATTTTTTTGTAGTCATAATTAAGCAGATTAACCGGCCTCAATTTTATTAAGTCATCGCTGTTCCCTTTGCTATAAATAAATGTGATAAGCCCTTTTATCTGCAGCCGACATCTGCCCTCATTTATTAAATAATTCATTGAATGCATTGACTAGAAGTACATATATGTCATCCCAGACAATTTGATAGAACTCGATAGGTAGGCCGTCTGCTCCTGGTACTTTGTTCCTTTTCATGGGGGAAAACGGCCTTTTTGTTTGCATTCTAATATTTGAATTCTTTGCGTGTTTGCATTCTAACATTAAATCCTCATATTTTCCTTTTTCATCTTCACTGAGCTCTTTCACTTCTTTCACTTCGTGTGAGAACACATAGTCGTTAACACGGTTCTGAGTCAATACAACTACTTTTGTACAGATCTTCATAGTATCGTGTGACTTCTATTAAAACATGCTGTTGCTCAGTAACCACAGTTACTTCCCTTTAGCTTTCAATTAGGGGATCATTTTGTTTTTAACATTCTTCTTTTCAAGAGATAAAAAAAATCATTTGTATTTTTTTCACCATCGTCTATCCATTTGACTCGTGACCTTATTCCAGTCCCCCAATATTCGTTATTGTATAATCTCTCTAACTTTTCTTTCACTTTTACATATTCTTCTCTTAATGTGTTATCATGTTGGTTATCTATATTACGTTCATAATTAGCCAACTCTATCTCTAATTTTTCTTTTTCTCCCTTCTTTTATACTTTCCTTTGCTAAATTTCTGAGCAAATTCTTTACATTTAATCTTTAAGACTTCCAATTTCATAACATCTGAATTTTCATGACTGTTTAGACATTTTGTTATTAATATTTCTGATTCCTCTCTTAAAATTGTTGTCACTGAGATAGGAAGTATTTAGTTTCCAATATCCAGGACCTTTTCTTAAATCACTCATCCTTAATTTCAGAGAGATTACAATAGGATCTAACTTAATGACAGGTCGAATGTCTGTAGAAACAACTTGTACCAACAAATCTTTACTTATTATCCAATAATCTAACCATGACGCTATATTCATATTCAAATCTCTCCAGGTAAATTGTTGGTCATCTGCATGTAATTTCCTCACGACATCTACAAAACCTTCTCGTTTTAGAAGAGTTTTAAGTCTGTAAGGAGTTTTGTAATAACAACTTTTTGACCCTTCGGTATCTTTTCATGAATCTAAAACAGCATTCCAATCCACGCCGAAAATTAAAGTACAATAATTAAATTCTTTTTGGATACAATCGATTTGTTTTCGAAGCTTTTTGAAGAATATATCTTTGTTTTTGTTCCGTTGGAGCATAAAAATGAATCAAACAGTAATTGACAGAATTTTTCGTGAATCTTAGTAACAACATTCTTCCTGTGTTGTCTAAACACTAAATATTCATTGTAGTCATGTTAATATCAATATTTTCCTTCGCTAAAACTGTGACACCTCTTGCACGATTGCTTCCATGAGAATAAAACAGTTTTCCCTTCAACTCACTATTAATGCCCGGCTCGATATCCGGTGTCCAATACGTTTCTTCGGCAAAAACAAGGTCAGCCTTTTGGTTTATACACCACTGAAAAAAAATGTTGCGCTTGGTTTTGTTGCGCAATCCCTAAGATTGACACTTGAAAGATGACACAGTCATAATCATGATGGAAAATTAAGAAATGCAACACAAATCAAATTCAAATAACATGACTGTTTCAGGGATTTTCTCACTTTTTTTGTTTCTTCTCTTTCTTTAGTTTCCGCTTCTTAGGCTTCTCCAAGTCTATTTGAGAACTAGCCGTCGTCATCTCTGGAGATTCTATCAATATTTATGATTCCGGACCTTCATCTGCTAATTTCCATGTGGACATGGGTTTGCTCTGCGTGCTTATCGCGTTCACTTTGAACGAATTGCGTGATCTTGCTTTGTGTGCACCCTCCTGCGTGTATCACCGGGGAAGCATCTCTGCGATTCGTTGTCTTGGTGACGCTCCGCTTCGACCCTGCTTTGTTATTCTCATCTCGCTCATGCTGATCTGAATTTCCGAAATTGCGAGGTCTTGTATCAAAAGTCCAAATTCCAAATCTGACGAATTCAAGCAAACTTTTGTCCAAAATAAACAGATCTCCTGATGTCTCTTAATATATATAGTTCTCAGTTCCTACTGGTCTTTTTCATAACTTATCCTTGGATGTCCTGGATGTGGAAAGATTTTTCCAGAACTTCATGAAGTCTTAACTTACACGCAAGAGTGGAAATAGCACCCTCATATAAATAAGTGTAATAATACAGACTTATCTCTATCTTTTTCCGAGGTTTCGTATCTCTTACCTTTACCAGAATTACATCATACACACCATACCCACCAAATAAACGCGTTTTGTTTTTCTTTCACAAAATAGCCATGTAATATATTTTCATATTATAATAATTTGTGTGTAAGACAACAAACCGTAATCAGTTTATTTCTCTGCCCTCAGTCTCTTCTTGATGGAATCTGATGAGTTATTTCTTAGACTTGTTCTTAAGTCTCAACTACCATATATAATTATGTGTCCTTGATAGTCTCAAGTCCTCCACTTTACTATCCCTCATAATGCTTCAAAGTCTGTGAGAAAAATTATTGATTCTATTCTTCATTTGTTGTATTCATTCTAAACTTATATAAAAAATTAAAATATATCCGCGTCTCTTTATCATTAATTTCCTCGCGTATTTCTCCTCTTCTATAATTACTTCTCAACTGCTATTATAACCATTTTTCAGCATTTCCCAATAATTCGCTTGGTTTTTCTTTTGGATCCATTTCTTCATAATGAAGATCCGGTCAGGTTCTGCCCGCAAACAGGAGGTTAACAGCCTTGCCTTCCGTGCCTCGTACATCGGCGGCAGTTGGGCCTGTCGCTCCCGTCTCACCCTCCAGCATCTAGCTTCCTCTGAGATGCAGTGGCGGATCCAGGGGGGGGCCAGGGGGCCCGCCCCCCCCCCCCTTGAGAAAAAAATCATGTAAAATCACGTGATTTTTACCTTTTTGGGGGGTTGGACCCCCCCCCCCCCCCTGGCGCTCAACCCCCCCCCCCCCCCCCCCCCCCACTGAGCAACTTTTCGGCCGGCGCGATTTTCAAATTTTTGGGAGCAAAAAAAAAAAGAAAGTTGGGCCCCCTCCCCTAAGAAATCCTGGATCCGCGCCTGCTGAGATGGTATGCCCTCCTTCATAATTTTCTCTTGTCGACGAATCCCAGCACCAAGGTCATCAAAGGCCTTGATTTTGAAGCAGCTGGAAATCGATCCTCTCCACTTCTGCAGGTTCTATCTTCAGCTTCTCTTGTAGGAATTTCTCTTCACAACTTCCTCAGTTAGTTTCGGGTTCTCTTATTCTTCCTCTTCTTCTGGTGTTTCTAAGACGTAGAGCTGAAAATCTTCCACCTTTTTTCTCACTTTTTCATGATGATTATGTATTTCCTCTTGTATTTAGAAATAGTTTTAGTTTTCAGCTTGTCAACTTCGTCTTTTTGATATCTCACTGAATTAAATTAATCAGTTCCGATATTTTAGTTTCTATGTCTTTCACTTCACTGCTGCTTCTCGAATTTCGTTTTTAAGAGTGTCTCAAAGGTTGGCCAGCCTTCCCGGGCCAGCCTTGCAGCCATATTACGGCACATATTTGTCAAGTATAGCTTCCATGGCTATCATGTCTCTGTTATTAGAGCGAGTGTCGCAGTCGAACTCAATCTCAAACGTGTTTTCACCTATGTGTGCAATATTAAATATTGTCCAGCTGCTTTTGAAACAAGAAGCGCTTATAATTCCCGCCTAAGCTTTCCGCCGCCAAGCGACCAGATATACGTCACTTCAAACAAAAGAAGGAGACCAGAGTTCACGTGGCGTTTAACACACGATTGAACAGGAACACGGGAGAGCGGCTTCAAAAGCGTCACACGACGATGGTCATATATAGTTACACATAATGGTACAGGTCAGTGATACATATCTGTAAACATCTTTAAAGGAATGATTTTTACTTACCACTAGTAGAACTTGAAGTTAGGTGTAGATGACGAAAAACAGAAGTAGACTACTAGTGGAAAAAGTGTAGGTTGATGATGGGCAAATGAAACTAAAGACACTTCTACTGTAGTTCGATTCCTCAGCTAAAGTGTTCGAATATGAAATAAAGTCCCCGTGCAAACTTATATACACAAATTCTATCGGAAATCCCGATGTCAGAAAACGCTATTTGACTATAAAGACGAAAATGTAAACAAGTCCAGCTTCCCTTTTGCGAAGTAGAAAATACACTAGACGAACAAAATTCCGAATTATTGTATTCACGCTATAAATTAATGTTACTAAATACCGGAGGCGCATATTTTTTTAACACAACTGTTTAGCCAGTTCAGTCAAGTATACTGTGCGAATGAGTGGATACAGAGTCTAACATTACTCTTCTCGGTATTTTTGGAGTGCTGGAGCTGTACATACTCGGGCGTGTAGCTAGCAGCGGCTGTGATGAGCTACATTAATTGTAGGCAGGAGCGGAGATCCCAGGGGGACGGGGGTCACGTCCCCCCGGAAAATTCGAAAAAGTGCAAAAAATGAATAGCAAATACTGACTAAAGACTATGTACAGCTCCAGCAATCCAAAAATACCGAGAAGAGTAATGTTAGACTCTGCCTCCACTCATTCGCACAGTATACTTGACTGAGCTGGCTAAACAGTTGTGTAAGAAAAATATGCGCCTCCGGTATTTAGTAATATTAATTTATAGCGTGAATATAATAATTCGGAATTCTGTTCGTCTAGTGTATGGAGGCCTCGAATAAGCGAAAACAAGATGGCCGCCTCTGACGAGCAACAAGCGTTGTAGAAACCAGCATGCGAATGAGAACTGAGCGAGTTGAGAAAAATCGCTAATGAAAATATCCGTGAAACGGGGAAATCCACTCGCTAAAATATGGAGAACGAGGTTTCAGAAAACCATGATTAGTCAATCAAGAAAAATAAACCATGGCTGCCAAGAATGTGAAGACCAGGTGTAAAAGTTAATACGGCAAGAATGTTGTTGACATTAAAAAAAAAAAGTACGAAGGCAAAATGGTGGCTATATGAAGAAAAAAAATACATATCCACATACGTAGCCACACACCACCTGCAACCTCTTTCTCTCTCCTCTCTCTCTCACTCCCTCTGTTCCTCCCTCCCCCTTTCTCTCTCTTCCTCTCCATCTCTCTCGTGCACTCATCCCCTCTCTATTCTTCCTATTTAATAGCCTCCTCTCTCTTTGTCTTTCTTTCCTCCATTTCTCCCTCTTGTCTGAAGGAATCGATTGATTTGCTATTGAGTAAGATACAGATTCATGTCTAAAGTTTCAAAATAGATAAGCATCACTATCATGGGGAATGAAAATATAGAAACTCACCTTTGATAAGCAAAATCCTCCTTGTACATTCAGTGCCAGCCAAAGGAAGAGAAATGTAAACGCCAAGTCAAAGTCATAGTTCAAAGTCACTTGTTAAAACTCTAGTCGACGGTATAATGAATTGGTTACAAAATATTAATATATATCGATACTTTATTCACAGACAGCACTGAATTTATGACTCCACCCTGGTTCTCCTTTATCAAATGAAGTTACTGCATGGTAGCATTTGCTCATATTTGGATTGTATGTATACAACAGCGAGGCCTTGCCAAGCTTGGGTGGTTATCACGCATAATAAAATCCCCCGGCACTAGATCGAAGCGAATTAATATTGAATGGATTCCATATTTCGTTACGCTTCGCATGCCCTCTTGTTAAAGCACCCTAGTGGCCTATCAATTGCTCATATATTGGAAGGTATATACAACAGCGCAGGGGCGTACGCAGGATTTTTTCAAGGGGGGGGTTTTAACATATTTTGCTCCCGAAAATTTGAAAATCGCGCCGGCCGAAAAGTCGCTCAGTGGGGGGGGGGGGGGGGGGGGGGGGGGGGGGGGGGGGGGGGGGTAAGCAGACACTTTTTTTTTTTTTTTTGGTCTCAAAATTTCAAAATTTGACATTTTTCTTCGTTGGGGGGGGGGGGGTAAGGTCACCTTATTTAGGTTAGTCGTGGGTTAATTTTTTTTTTTTTTTTTTTAATAATAAAAAAAAAAAAAAAAAAAAAAAAATCCAAAGGGGGGGGTTTTAGGTTTTTTTTAGGGGGTTTACATACATAAAAATACCAAAGGGGGGGGTTTGAACCCCCAAAACCCCCCCCCTGCGTACGCCCCTGCAACAGCGAGGCTTTGTTAAAGATAAAGACCAGTTATGGTCATGCGATTGCATGAAGAAACGTTGTGGAATCGATCAGAAAAGGTTGATCATCTGGCATATAAGTATTGGTGTGTGCTGCAAGGTTCTGGAATCATCAAAATGATAAGAAATTTGGCCCAGTCTTCGTAAAGTTACAAGCACTGTACACAGAAAGATGTACATGGGACTACGCACAGGTGCGCGACACCTGCGTTTATCTCTCACAGTCCAATATATAAACCAATTTACCAAATATATCAATTAGTATAGGCGGTTTCCCGGCAAAATTGTTATCATCATGTATTAGTCAAAACATATTCTTTCACATGATTGGTAATAAGAGCTTCCATTTCAATTTTTTGAAATACTGGTCTTTACCTTTAAACTTGGATGATTATCACGAATGATTAAAAAAACCACTGGAAGCGGTTAATGAGTTAAGTGCGAAAATGTTATTTAATGATGGAAGGTGGTATAGTCAATATGCACGCATTAGAAGAGCGATTCAATCACTCGGGCATATGTTAGTACTTGCAGATATGAATGTTGAACATAGATAGTATATGGAATTTAGATCCACAGCGTTGTATATAATGATATAAAATTGATTGAGGATATGATTTCAGTTAGACAGTTGACAGTTAAAAGAATATACCATGAGTTAATTAAAACAAAAATCGAAAAATCTAGAGCGGATGAATTTTGGCGTAATACTTTGAAAATTGAATATGTACCTGTATGGTCAGATGTTTGGTTATTTAAGTTAAAAAGTATAAAAGACAGCTTACTTACTAACTATATTTCAAAGTCATGTATAATATTTTAACAATATCATATAATTTGTTTAAATGGAAAGTTAATGCCAATGATCAATGTTATTATTGTAATAAAACAGGTGATTGTATGCACTTTTTTTTTGTAACAAAGTCAGTATGTTTTAGAATGAAGTTGAAAGGACTATAAAGAAATATTTCATGTCTAATTTTAATTTCAAACCATGTCATTTATTGTTTGGTATTGATTTTAATTCAAAGAAGGAAAAAGATGTTGATATTATTTTGAATTATGCACTTGTTACTATATACAAAAGTTTTGTTGGAAAAGAATTTAAAAAGAAAACAACTAAAAGGAGACTTCTTCATATTTTTATTACTTATTAAGTTATCGTTTACAAATAGAAGAAAATATTAGAAAACCATGTATATCCCTCCAGAAATGGAGGCAAATGCTAAAAATGTGAATATGTTTATATTATTATGAAGAAAAAAATATAGAAGACCTGAAATGGTTATTTTACTCAAAAAAATAAAAATTAATGAACATCGTTTAGTTATTAAATCTAATTTGAACCAGTTCCGAAGGTTTGGCGAAATACCAAAATCTTCAAACTCCCTACAACTTCTTAGGCAGCCATTTTGGATTAAACACACAATATATATATAGAGTGGTGAAGTGTGACGTTATCAAAAATCTATTTTGAGAATTTCTTCATATTCCTAAAGAGCATTGAAAATAATTAATAACACTAAGAAGCTAGAGCAAATAACACCGAGTTCCTATAGGAAATTCAGATGGTCATATCTCAGCCAAGACTTAACATATTCAATTGATTTTCGACATTTGAACATTAATTTTGATGCTCATTCGGAAAATGAAGAAAACATTTAGAAATTCTAAAAATTGATTTTTATGACGTCACAGTTTCGGTACTCTATACCAGTGAATTAAAATTAAATGTACTGTTAATACATTAGTCGCTAGTACAAATGGATTCCATATTTCTTCACGCATTTTTATGTCCTCCAGTAAGCCCCCTAGTAGACCATCGATATCGCAAAGCACAATGATAATACACTAACCGTAAACAAATATGTTTTTCTTTCTGGTTTGGGTTTTGGTTATAAACAAGCTAAGAATCAAATGAACCTGTTTGACATATGAAAAAGGCTAGGTTCTCCAAAAGCAATAACTATATATGAGTTAAAATGTATATCCAATAGTGGACTTTTGTACACCAGAGCATTCACTTTATTACGCATTGCATAATTCTATCATTAAATTGATATTTTCTTCATTTTTTGTTATAAAATTGTAGAACGACTTTGAATTTGTAAACATAAACAATTACAAATCCTTCTCAAAGTTTGTCTGTTGATGCAAGGCAGCAGAAGTGGATCCAACCGGCGGCAGGGGAGGGGGGGGGGGGCACATTTACGATAACAAATATTTAGCGGCGCAGCAAGAGGGATTCTGAGGGGGGTGCCCCCCTCCGAAGCTTAAGAAAAATCGAATTTTTCAAACTCAATTCGTGCAATTAGATGTATACTTTTTGCCACGATATCATTTAAAATATGTGACTTTTTCCACCATAAGTTTATGATAAGCCTTGGATTGCTAGGAGGTGCTCCCGCTTGTTAACTAATTTTTGTGGGGTCATTATGGATGATAGATTAAAGGCACATTGTCCTACTTGTAGCTACTTGCTCCCTCTATATAGAAAACTTCCCCAATCGGTGCCTGTTGGTCCGGCCATGATCCTCTTTTTCTTATGTTAAATGAGAGCTGAGTTAATGAGATAGCCACCTGTCACAGTGACCTCGCTGGCTCGCTGGGTGGTCTAATCCCTTCTAGCTGAAGTAGTAAAGCCTGTCTTTAAGTTGGAACAATCATATGTCTGAGACAGCATGCAAAATATTAAAAGTTTATTGGGGCGTTCACGGGGGCGTTCAATCGAAAAGTTTAACCTCAAGCGAGCGAACACCCAGCTCAATGGGTGGGTGTTCACTCGCTTAAAGGTAAATACAAAGTTTTGGGAAATTTTGAAAATTGGCAGGATAGTAATTCTTTACAATTTTGATATATTTGGATGCCCCTGTGGATGTATTATAAGCACTAAAAAAATTAGCCCCTGAAACATTTCTACCTTCGAGAAAAAAATGAATATAAAAATTTACCGGTGCTCCCGGTAAATGTTGATCAATTTCAAATAGCGCTTACGACCATACAATGGTAGCTGCGACCATGAAAATCTCAGAATATGTAGTTGTGATATGTCATTTCCAAACAGGAATAGCCGATTGGTCAATTTTAATCAAGAAACATTGTTTTATGGCTTAATTAATATCTTGACCTTGAGAGGGAGCTATACAACATAAAGAGTTTATTATTTACAATTTCATAACTTGAGACTCGATTTCAACCGCGACAATGATCACTGAATATTGAAGGATCGCATATGCTTCCAATATGTTCATTTGAACCAAATTCATGACCCCATACCAAAACTTTGTATTACCTTTAATCTCGGCTGTTGTTCGTACTGTTGCATGCCAGCTCTTTGGGTGTTTCGCTTCACCTCGTCTGCTTTTCGTAGGCCTACTGCTGCGTTCCAGTTCGCTCTACTGCGTCGATGTATATATATGCAGTGTGAGTCAAACAAAAGTTTACACCTAGAAAATTGATAATTATTTTCAAAATCATCTATGAACTGTAAATTATTATACATCTTATGAAAGAGTGTTTGATTCCAAATCATTTGATATCATTTTTGTGTGGTATGTTTTCACGCTTGGATGAACAGGAGGCATTGTTTGCGAGAGAGGAAAACAAGCACTCAGTTTACCTGAAAAAGGCTGCAATGACGATAAAAGTATTTAAATGACTAAATCATTAACATGCAGTGAATTCTATTCTAAATCAAATTGTATAATGGCTCTAAGAATGTTGCTAGTTTGTGCATTGCATATAGTAGAGTCATTAATGGAAAGAACTTCAGGAGGAGCAGGATTTTTCATAAAAGTAACCTGCAGGGTAAAACACTATGAAGGATTGAGTGATATATTGTTTGATTGTGACCAGTATTGCACAGAGTTAAGTGTGGGTTGTTATTGTGAAGCGTCTGTTGATTTACGAAATTGTACTAAAAATAAATCATCGACAAATTTGGAGTAATGCATTACATATTTGGGCAAACACTGAAAATCTAAATATTGGATAACCGTCAAAGTATTGGATTTTTAATCCTTTCCACTGAATCCGCAATCATTCACAAATAATATTATTCATTGTTTGATTTACTTCAGCTACAGTGCTACCCCCGTCCCCCCTCCCCCCCCCCCCCCCCCCCTTCCAGAAAAAAGGCAGGCATAAAATACCCATACAAACTGCACTTAACTGCAAAATTAAATCTTTATTTTTCAGCTTCGGTAACAAATAGAAACGAGATGAAAATGAATGAACGCCATGGCGACCAGGGTTCCCCCTAATCGTGCATGACATACGTTTAATTCCAAAAGGAGGTAAATCAACTTTTGATGACAATTGTGTTATTGATATCACAATATGATTCCATGACATTTGCTCCGGCGACAATTGCTCCGCTGTAAATTTCATACACTAATCGAATGGCTAACTTCAACCCTGGATTCAACACTATACCCTACCCTAAACCTAACCCTAAACCTAACATAAAACCCTATTGAAACCCTAACCCTAACCCTACATCTTAGACGAAATAAAGCCCGGAGCAATTGTCGCAGGAGCAAATGTCGTGTCACCCACAATATTGTTCACTTAAGTACCTGTCTTTCAACAAAAGTATTTACCTGAATTTTTGGAGCAAGTATGAACAAATGCACCCTCTAATATCACTTTTGCATAGACGCCTGTACGAAATCTGGTAATAAAAAAAATCTTTTTCCTCTGAAGTTAAGAAAAATGGATTTAGCTCCTTTTGGAATTAAACTTTTCATAGACATATCCCCATTACCCAATCAATGAGCCATTGCATGAACGCCTCGATTCAGTACAATTGTTGGAAACCGAATTTAATACTATGATTAGGATATGAAGGTGATCATAAACTGAGGGGTGCATTGTTGAGAAAGCGCCAGCAAATACTAATGTAGCAAAGTGATATGGATCAATTATTCAATTTCCGCCATTCGAGGCCAATATGTAATGCTAAATGCAACAACAGAATAGAGAGAGAAAAAAAGAAGAAAGACAATTGCGTCCATAGTTGACGACATCAATATATCACTTTTCTCGTTTTTTATTTTAGCATGGCACCAATGAAGCTCGATTTATCAAAAAGCTATTACTCATATCAAAGTTCATATTTATATTCATGAATATACATAGCATGATACTGACAGACAATTATTGAGGAAACTTCACCAACAAAATAGAGAGAGAAAAAAGAAGAAAGACAATGACCTCCATAGTTGACGACATCAATATATCACTTGTCTCGTTTACTATTTTAACATGGCATTTTTGGTCCTCGAAAATTTTAAAATTTGCACCCTCCCCTTGAGCGCCAGGGGGGGGGGGGCCCAACCCCCCAAAAAGGTAAAAATCGCGTGATTTTACATGATTTTTTTCTCAAGGGGGGGGGGGGGGCCGCCCCCCGGGATCTGGCGCATCGACTTGGTTTCGAACCCGGGTCACCGGACAGTGGCGGATCCCGGGGGGGCCGCCCCCCCCGGGATCCGCCACTGTCCGGTGACCCGGGTTCGAAACCAAGTCGATGCGCCAGTGCCCTTTGGTAAGACATTAATCCTCATTACCAGGTCCCTCGGAGAGGACCTAAAGCCGTCTGGTTTATGCTTTCTTAGCAGTCAGGTAAAATAACCACCATCACCAGAATAGTGTAAAAATAATTATAAAGCATAGAGTCCCGCCATGACGTTAACACGGGGATGCAGAAGGGGGTTCATACATGTATAAATGTGTATATGCGTGTGTGTATGTGTGTGTCTGTGTTTGATATTATGTTGGCTTATTATTTATTTATTACCATGTACATCATCGTTGGTTTACAACATTTTGAAATATATTGGTCACATTAAATTCTAAGTTGGAATGGGACAAAGGAGAGAAAATAAGTTTTCGTCTTGGTTCCAGGAAATGTACCGAACCCCCTGGCTCTCTCTCTCTCTCTCTCTCTCATTGAAATTACCGGCCCTGTGTAACTATCAAGAGGAATAAGGGACTGGAAGCCATGTTATAAAAGAAGAAGAACAAATAGCAGAATAACAATGAAGAAGAACAAGCAGAAGAAGAACAGGACCAAGAGTATTTTATAAAAAGAGGAAATTGTAAACAAAAATAAAATGAATGATATATAGATAAAGGATACAGATTGGGAGATGACGAGGGGAATTCGAAGGAGGGAGTAAGGGATTCGTTGATGGAAAGGAAAGAAAAACATGGAGACAGACAAAAGGAGAGAGGGATGGAAGACAGAAAGAGGCACATTTCTTAGCTTAGGTTCAAGGTAAGGGTTGGGGTTCGTTTTTATTTGTATCACGTTTATGTGTAGCGATGGGTCCAGAGTTGAATTTAGAACTTTTCAATGAACTGCAAACCTGCCAAAAATAATCCATTATTTCTCCACATTTGTAACAAATAGAAAAGAGATGGAAAAGAATGATCGACATGGCTACCAGAAGTGCAATGCACTATGCACGACATTAATTATCATCATGATTATCGATTCAATGAGCCACGTCTTGAGCATCTCGATTAGCTTAATTAGTTTAATTGTTGAAAACCGAATTTAATTATATTAATAGGATAAGTAGGTGATCATGAATCGATGAATGCAGTGTTGAGAAACCGCAAGCATAATATAATGTAGGCTTTGGGTATGTTTATGCTCAACTTTTTCGAGCCATAATCAGGCATCTGTTACGCGTTTAGTTCAAAACACGGTTGCGTCCTTTCTCACTTTTGTAGAATCACCGAAAAACGGCGATCACGATCGCCGATCGTAAACTCACAAAAAGGTGCTTTTACAATTTGTAAACGCGTTTAAGTGGGGTCAACGCACTGACCTCTAGTGGGTCTACGTAGCATGCACAGTGCAGGTTTGCGAACCCAGCTGCAAGGCCAATTAAGGCCACTCAGCGAGAATTGCCTGGAGGAGCCAGAGAAGTGAGCATAAACAGTACATCGTGGAACTGCGATTACGATGAGCGTTTACGATGTGTGTTTCGAATCGCTCATTTTGCCTTCAAAATTGAGCATAAACGCACCCTTAGTGAGGTGTATCTATTATTCAAAAACAATATCCGCCACTCAAGGCCAATATGTAATGCTAAAATGCAACTTTAAAAAAAAAGGTAAAAAAGAAGGAAAAAAAAGTGGCCTCCATGGTCGACGACGTCACTATTTGATTCATTCGTGCATTGGATTTGGTTTCGTGTGTTCTTTAATTATATGCCAACAAGGTTCTGGCTCGTACATACATGCAGCTGCTCGTACTCTGACTGTTGTCAATGTCTTCCATCATTTGTTTAGTCTAATCACGAGTGCAAATTAGACCTTTCCTTTGGTTAAGTTTAGGATCTTTATTCTCTTTTTAAAGAAAGTTTTACATTTACGTTACATGAGGTTATTTAAAAAACATAAATGATATTGCGTGTTTAAAGTGTGCATTAGATTGAGCTTAATTTCTATACTTTTTCTTTTAAATTATATTCTCTATGTTCACAATTCATGATAAAGTTATGAGAATACCAAAAGAGATAACTCGATCATATGGCTCCATTTAGTCTCATTTCACAACGCCCCCTATCGTCAGAGCCTGGTCAGAGTCAGCAGCCTATTAAACATGTTAGCCTATGGACGTTTTTTTTTTAAATCGTTAAAAATTCTTTTTTTTGTTTAAACGAAAAGCACATCCACCCCGACGTACGTTATCACTAGCTCTTTCATTGGAGCCCTCATGTCTCATTGACTTTTGAAAGTTCACCCACGGTAATTTTTCAAAATAGGTTGCAAGCTCGTCATTGCCTATAATACACATGTGAAACAAGTCTAACTTTGGACTCAGTTTACCAAGCGATTTGAAGATTATAGGTCGAGCACACGAAACATAAAAAGCATGAATTATCATAGATCACTTCTGCCTATTTCATTATGTCCATTTCATCCAACCCCCCCACCGTAATTTTTCTATTTAGTAAAAGTAAACATTTTGCCGAGTTTAGCAAAAACATGAATATTCATGAATGGTCAGACAATACAGCCTTTTACTACGTAACGTATAGTGAATGGGAATGTGCGATGATCCGTTCAGGAGGTAGAGGTCAGTGGTTTGTGCTGGCAATGTTCACGCGAGCGAAAATGAGACAATCGGAGCAATTATGATACTCGCATAGTTAATATGAATAGCTGTATTAATGTCCCATGGGCTACAAACACTTTGCTTTTGAGACCTGCAAGTGATTATGATTATGTTGCCATTTTTACCTTTACTTATGTTTTCTTACAACACTTTTATTTTCAGCACTAGCACATCCATGCACACAAGAACGTACACACGTTCACAAAATTACATGCACAGACTCACACTTTCACAGCGTGCTCTTTGTGGCTTTTCTTGTATACTTGAGATATTCCAGAATTCTGAATGGTTTTTCCTAACGCAAATTTTGACCAAGGTTTCAGAAATGTTGAAAGTAAGTATTATTCAGTAGAAGAATTTAATTCTAGTTTTAATTATTCCGATAATAATGATCAAATGTACGATGACTTAAACTCCATGAATCTTCAAGCCAATCCTGACTTCAGCCTATTTTGAGTCCGTACAAGAACTTTTTAACAATTAAATAACTTCCAGTTTTCCATAATAGGCTTATCTGAAACTTGGCTCCACACAAATTCCCCACCTCTATTTAATATTGATACCAAACTATCACATGTTTCGTTCTGATCGTGACCATGGTAGAGGGGGCGGAGTAGCGCTATACATACGTAATCATTTAAAAATTAAAGTTAGGTCTGACTTACACACTGAAGGTGCTGAAGATTTATATATTGAAATATTAAATGATAAAACCAAAAATATAATAGTTGGCATAATGTATAGACCCCCTAATCACCATGTATACATTTTCTTGGACAATTTTGATAGATGTCCTGATACTGTTTCCCGGGAAAATAAAGAAGTTTATATAATGGGCGATTTTAACGTTAATCTTTTAAATTCTGATGATAACCACATTGTGAAATTTAGTAGTACACTGCAATCTTATACACATTTAACCCACATACCATTGACAATATTTTTTCGAATGTAGCTCATAACAATTTTACAAATGGTCTGTTGTATTACGATATTTCTGACCATTTACCGATATTTATTATTTCTAAAGTTCACCTTGTAAAAAAAATGACTAAAAATAATTGTGCAATGCATCTTCTTTGTGCATGGCTGATCGTCAACGAAACGGAGTTAAGTCTTTTGTCAACTCGGTTAGTTGCTACGGCAGGCAGCCAGTGAAAACGAACTCGTTTAATCAAATTATGGAAATGCAAGTATTACTTAAAACAAACAGAACTTTGTTATTCCTGGCTCATTTTTCCTGATTGAGGTGTCATATGAAATGGTAGTTATTGAACTTTCGAGAAATGTGATTTTCTTCTTGAAATTCAGAAACCGCCCGCCAAATGACTTTTTGGTTTCCTCTCTTCAAATTGCTTTTAATCACTCAAGCGTGGAATATGCATCATATGAGTTGCATCAAATGAAAGAGGAGACTCTAAGCTTTCCAAATATGTGTCATTTATTCATCATAATTGTCATTAAGTTATGATAAAACATCGATAGTTCTCGGTTTCGTTTTTTCTGGGACGCACTGTATAGGGAGGTGTGAGTTCGGAGTTGGCCCTAGCGGTTTTAATTGCCCGTGGTACCGTCAGCTCCCTGACTTCGTCTACAAACTGATCACCAGAACCCGGTTCGAGGCTGAGTCGCGTCTTTCGGATGGTGACGTAAAATGACAATCCCTAGACGTATAATAATCATATCTGATTGATTAAAAAAAACATATTACGCATGCATACACTTTAGCACAATACACAATAGCCCAGTGTTAAAAGTTCATGAAAACTGTATTTGTTCCCACCTCTGCAAATGTAAGGCCAATTTACCTGCCCTCCCTGCAATATTGTTTTCTTCTTCCCTAAATTTCAACAGTTCTTTTTGAAACTCCCCAAAGACAATATTACGGACTTTCCCCTGCATCTATATATCCAATATTTCATTGCAAAAATAATTGTATTTAAAATCTGTATTCGTGGGGAGTTACCGGACAACCCTAAATGAGTATATATCCAGTCGATATACCTTAATTCCCTTAGCTCAAACTTAGCTATTACATGTTGCCATAATCTTTGAACAGGTACACACTCCCAGAACAAGTGTAAATATGTTTTTATCTTTTACTTACAAAAATAAGCACAAGTTATCAACAACAAGGCCGAATCTGAATAAATGTTCTCTAGTATATATTGCTCCATGAAGCAGTTTAGGCCTATACTGAATTTCTCTTAGTCTGTTAACAAGAGTAACTTTCCTAGGTCTACTAAATATCTCCCTACATACCTCATTTGAAAAATCTGAAAATTCCCGTCCATCATGAATCTTCAAGACAAATAAATTGTGTAACTTTTCTATAAAATATTAATAAACCTTCTTCCATAATACATCTCTGAGGAGCTTCACAGTAGTGTTAAACTGCATTAAAATATCATACTCTTTTACATCCACTTAACTCCAGTTATCCTACACACACACACACACACACACGCACACGCACGTCCTATATTGTCTTTCACTCTCTCAGATCGTCTGTTAAAAAAAACTGCTATAGCCAAACCTGTCAAGTTCAAGTTTCAATTTATTCAAAACCACACACAAAATTATTAAATCTTTTACATAGAAAAGAGACTCGTAATAGTACATTAATCAACATATACACTGTCGCTCATAAAGGTGGAATATTTTAGTTTTACCCCAATTTATGGAATTATTTTTAAAATTATTTAAAAATAATAGATCTAGATAAAAGTATACATTCTCAGATTTTATTGAATACTAATTTGCCAATGTGTGTTTTGCGTGACTGCTGAAGCATGTACTATGCTTATCAACTAGGGGACCTATGCCCTTAAGTCATAAATGACAGTAATGAGGATTAATGCCCCACAAAAGGGCACTAATATAGCACATCGACACGGTTTTGATCCTGGGGCCTCACAGTTACGAGGCCATTGCTTTGTCACTGAACCATGACTGTACGCAGCGGAGGCTAGGGTAGGGGGCAGTTTCCATAAATTAAAAAAAAAAAAAAAAATGCAATAAATTTTCAATAATTTATTGCATTTTACCCCGGTCCCCAACATACAAAAATCCTCTGGAAGGCCATGCATTATGGCTCAAGACCAACATAATGTCATTTTTGTCATTTTTGCGAATCTGCAGATATGAAAAAGTTGTGAAAATAATTAAGTCCGCCTAAATAATATGCGCATATGTAATTAAATCAAAACCGAACATGATACATCAGTGAAACGTATGTATATCAGACAGGTATGGAAATTTATTCTATTTGAAATTCAAAAAAATCATGAATATTCATCAAATATGCAAATTAGGTCATTTCAGCTAATTATGTATTCGCGCACTCATTATGCAAATTAGGAAAGTCAAACTGTTCATTTTGTTAGCATTTTTAAAATCATATATTTATAGATCATATTTACACCAAATATTAACGTTAAATTCAAAATATTTTTGCAATGCCAATGAAATATGGCGATGGAAATTACTCGGATCAGCGTCACAGCTTTTTCCTTATGTGTTACACCATATATTCAGAAAAACCGATCAAATGATAAGAATTTGCAGACTTTCAGCTACATCACAGTATATTTTTATTTTTAAAAAATTGTCAGATTTGAGGATTTATGATGATTTTTCTAAGAAACCAATTAACAGGCCATAACATTCCACAAGGACTGAATTTCAGAGTAACCAAAAGTTTTGTGACCCCAATACAGTTGTGGCTACCTTGAATGTAAACAACAAATTGATTTAATGAGTGAAACACATGAGGATATTGCATTTTTTTGTAGGGGAGTTTTATACATTGAGGTGCATTGAGGTGACAATATTCTAATTAAATAATTTAACATATTTCCCACATGCCTATAACAAAGAAACTACACAGAATTGTAGTTAAAGGTATGCTTGAAATATATGTGAAATAAAATTTAAAAATATTGTTTAGTTTTTTAAAAATAAATTTACAAAAATTGCTATTTCTACCAACTGACTGCTGTTGTGTGTGTGTTCGCGGGGCAGACTGTGTGCACAAGCAGTGTGATCACCCTAATATTAGACAAACTGAAACGAGACAATAAGGTATCAGAATCAATTACTTGCACCACATACTACTTGTCTCTATTGTATTGTTTCCTTCCGATTGCCTTTTTTTCTCATGGTATTCTGTTTAATACCTCTTCTTTTGAAATTTATATTCCCATTATCGCCCAATACACATAAAACCTTAAAACTTCATCGAGTTGCCTATTGCCGAAAATAAAAAAGAGAAATTGTTTATATGAGATTAATTTTTTTTTATAGTATGAATAGAATGTGCTTCTTACACTATGATATGATTATTGAAAACGAAAGGGGCTACATGAAAATCGATGATTGGAAATAATTAATGATTATTTAATCGTCAATTTGTGTCTGTTTAGAATTGATGACTAGTAGATTAACTGTTACTTTATATGCAAGAATGTGTTCACTGGCGGACTGATGGGGAGGGGGGGGGGGAGCAGTTGCCCCCCTCCCAAATAAAATTAAAACGTGGTTTATTTTTACTATGATACAATTGATTTACAAATGTTGCTGAAATGACATAATTTCTAAGATTTTTTCTCGCTTTTTTGTAATTTTTGCCAGTGTCACAAATGAGGTATCAAGATAGGCTCATCTGACCGTAATTAAATGCTTAAAACTCCTGAGCGTCCGGGCCCCCCCCCCTGGACCCCAGAAAGGGCCCTAAGACGGGCCCTTTGATGCTCATCTGACCGTTATCAAATGTCTAAAACCACTGAGCTTCATGGGGCTAAGCCCCCTGGACCCCACGCCAATTAATTTTCCACTCGCTTCGCTCGCTACGCTCTGACTACCGGGTCGTTAATACTTTACCTCCCCCCCCCATTTAGAATACGTTTCGCGGGGCCTGCATGTAACATAAGAGTGGTGGTGATGCCGATTTTTTTTCTCCCCCCCCCCCCTCCCAAACGTTTATGCTCATTACGCCGCTGAATGTGCTCTCTTCTCTGAAATACATTCTGTACAATATATTAATGATGGTAACAATAATACTAATACAAACACGAGCAATAATAATGTTTGTATAACACATTAGTTAAAAATTAATAATATGTACACAGCGCAAAGGCAAAAGTTCTCTATTTCTTCCTTTTTCCTAAATACATGAATATACAGTTTGTAATTCAATTCTGTCGTTGTTAAGATTCTTGTAGAGAATAATTGTATGATTAATATGTATTTAAGTAAATTAAAGCAACACGGCGTAACTCCTTTCATATTGAACTGATATGAAAATGAGTAACACTGTTTTGAGGGTGTTGTAATTTGTGTCTTTCTCAAAGGAAAAAAAAGGGTGAGAAGCTGTGTGTGAAAAGATACAAAATGTGAAATGCGGTGCTCGTTAGTGTCCTTTCGAAACCCCGCGATAAACCGGCCCCTTTCTTGTATCACATGCCTTTTTAATTTACGTCGGGCGGAGCTTCATAACCGTCTTCTTTAGGGAGTAGTAATAACCACGCCAGCGTTCCCAGACCACACCCTTGTCGCGACCCGCCTGTGGGATTTGCTCATTCAGCAGGTATAGGCCGTTGAGGTTAGCACGAAGGCAATCCTTGTACCACCAGCCTCCTGTGAAATGACCGGCGCAGTGTCCCGATGCACCATCATTATCGCGGTCTCGTGTACTGAACGGAATACCTGCATGATACGACAAACTGTCACCTGCATAGGAATGAGAAATGATTTATTTATACACATGATATAAACTAGAAGTGTGGTACGGTATGTCACTGAAACAGCTCCCGTAGGATTTTTGTGCCAAAGATGATTTTTTTTTTTTTTTGCATTTTTGGATTCATTGGGGTCTAAGCTCTCAGAAATTGATGGGGTTCAAATTTTCCCGAAGACACCAAATTTCCCTATTGCGCGTTATATAAGCCATTTTGGCGCCTAATATGGACCCCCCCCCCCCCCCCAGGAAAGGAAGGAGGGGTCTAAAAATTTGAACCCCATCATTTTTGGTCAATTGGGACCCTTTTGAAGCCAAAACAGAAAAAACATAAACTTTGGCACAAAAATCCTACGGGATTACATACCATACCGCACTATACGGGGTGAGTCAGAAAAAAATGTCCA
This sequence comes from Strongylocentrotus droebachiensis, assembly GCA_035222895.1. Taxonomy (NCBI): domain Eukaryota; kingdom Metazoa; phylum Echinodermata; class Echinoidea; order Camarodonta; family Strongylocentrotidae; genus Strongylocentrotus; species Strongylocentrotus droebachiensis. The sequence continues at coordinate 210,753 of JAVYIG010001840.1, forward strand.
ACTTTTTAAAAGTTGTATTGTTTGAAGTATGAATATTTAATTGTGGGTTTCATGATATGCCTTGATAGAGTTATCCTCCCAGTACATTTAGGTACCATTTTCATTTGAATCCCTTCACGCATGACTGGACATCAGACAATCTTTACAAGACTGCCATATTTCACTTGCGCCAACTTACAGGGTGAGGAATAAAACAGTCATTGAACAAAGACAGTCAGACAGACAGACACACACACACATACACAAACACCTGCACACACACAAACACACACACACACGTACACACACACACCAGGCGCGGATCTACGGGGGGTTAGGGGTTTAAACCCCCCCTTGGGCGGCCCCACAAAAAAAAAAAAAAAGGGAAAAAAAAGAAGAAAAAAAAAGAAAAAAAGAAAGAAAAAAGAACGCACGCTGGAGAGAAACCCTTTCAAGTGCAAATATTGTGAGAAGATATTCAACTCATCTGGTAACTTAACCAAACACATGATACCCAATAAACAAAATCACGTGAAAATCACGTTAATATCAAGGCATCGACTTGAGGGGAGTTACGTTCTTCAAACACCGGACATTTACGTAAATGTGTTAATACGTTTATTGCACTAGGACACTTAAAACACACGTACACTAAATCACGCAATTGTCACTGCAATATCACCATTATAATAACGTGATTATCCCTATCGTGGAGACCTTGGTTTGTAAACCTAATACTCCCGTGTTTGTTTGGTTATGAAATTACATCTTCATAAACGAAATTATCGCGTCACAGAAACACGTGAAGCGTTAGTGATACTTTTAGTCAAAACATCTGCGTGAAATTCACGTGAATATTACGAGGCTGACTTGAGATAAATCATGTTCTTCATGCACGTGAAATTTACGTCGAAGAGGAAATATTTTACTGTAACCCGTGTTCAACCCAATAATTATGCAAATGTTACACAATAAATGAACCAAAATAATGACGTTCTCATCCTGAACATCGTGTTTTGGATCTTCCATAATTACGTCCAGGCGCGCCGGAAGCAGTTTGAGATTAGAGGGGGTGGGGGGGGGGGGGGGGTGGGTGGGTGCAAACATCTCAGAAGAGAAAGCTAGTTGCAACTGGTCCAGTTGATGAACCAGTTAATGCCAACTGGTAACCCCGGAAATTGAAATGGGCTAAATGATCCAGTTGATCCAGGCCAGTCAGAATTCATCTGGTCTAGCTGAGCCATTAGAACCATTTGGTAAAATTTCCAACCAGTTGAACGGCAACAACACTCCAATACTGGTACGTCTGTATTTCCAATGTAAAGGCATTGGTAATAAGTAGACTTACATAATTCAATGAATCTAATTTTTTTCATATACTTGTATTTTATTGAAATTATTTTAGGTCATAGTTAATGTTTCCCTTATTCATGTTTAATTAAATGTAATTTATACCAAGTAGCGAAATGTCCTAATAACTGGTAATTTATATTTGTAGTATTTTCGAAATGAATTGCACATGACTAAATCATCAGTAATTAAGAAATATGCTGTAAATTCAGATAAATTGTTTGAAAAACATAGATCTGCACGCACCCCAATATGCAAATTAATCGGTGTCAGCTGGTTCAACTGGAAATATGCACACAGACCAGTTATCAGCTGGTGCAATGAATAGATGCCAACAGTCAGTTATCAACTGGTGAAAATAGAAATATGCCAACAGTCACGGGATTATCACCACGGAGCTTAAATGGTAACTGTGAAACCATCAAGACACCCCGAAATAACTCGTTTTTCACACCTAGAAATCACGGAATACCCAGCTTATATTAATAATCCGTTTGAGTCACGAGATCATCGCCGCGGAACTGCTGGCAAGTTTGACTACCATTTAAATAGGTGTTTTAAGACACCTAATAATGACAAATTTTTCACACCTAAAAATCACCGATGCCCAGCTTAGATTAATAATCCGTTTGAGTCACGAGATCATCACCGCGGAACTACTGGCAAGTTTTACTACCATTTAAATAGGTGTTTTAAGACACCTAATAATTACTTATTTTTCATACCTAAATATCACGGATTCACAGCTTATATTAATAATCCGTTTAAGTCACGAGATCATCACCGCGGAACTGCTGGCAAGTTTGACTACCATTTAAATAGGTGTTTTAAGACACCTACTAATGACTAATTTGTTCACGCCTAAAAATCACCGATGCCCAGCTTAGATTAATAATCCGTTTGAGTCACGAGATCATCACCGCGGAACTGCTGGCAAGTTTGACTACCATTTAAATAGGTGTTTTAAGACACCTAATAATTACTAATTTTTAACACCTAAATATCACGGATTCACAGCTTAGATTAGTAATCAGTGTTAGCTACGTGATCATCACCAAGAAAGTTATGGTAACTTTGAAACCATTTAAAAGGGTGTTTTAAGACACCTAATAATTACTAATTTTTCACACCTAAAAGTCACGTATTCCCAGCTTAGATTAATAATCCGTTTGAGTCACGTGATCATCACCGCGGAACTGCTGGCAACTTTGACTACCATTTAAATAGGTGTTTTAAGACACCTAATAATTACTAATTTTCCACACCTAAATATCACGGATTCACAGCTTAGATTAGTAATCAGTTTTAGCTACGTGATCATAACCAAGAAAGTTATGGTAACTTTGAAACCATTTAAAGAGGTGTGTAAGACACCTCAGAATTACTTATTATCACCGCCATCGGTTAACGGACAAAAAACTCGTTGCTTGGTCAAGTGGTTATTTGATCATAAACACGTGATTTACAGAGGTAAGTGGAATCACGTTACTCCAGTCGCGTGATTTATTGGTGGTTTTTACGTTAGATGAAAACGTGAACAGGAGTACCTTTTTTGTTTAAATGAAGGCACGTGTCGATAACGTTTAAATCTAGTTCAACAGGCACCATACTTTAAAATCACTTAAAATACACTCCCAAAAGAGGTTACTTTTTAGTGTTTTGTTTATTGGGTAACTCTGGATATAACGTTATCATGCACTGCTTTTTATGGTCTCCATTGTTTTAATAGATGCCAGGAAAACATCACTTACGGGGTTCAAATAAACACCCAAAAAAAAATCGGCTCGCCGCTTCGCGGCTCGTGGACGATGCTCCGCATCGTCATTATTTTGGTCAAACCCCCCCTTAGCAAAAAAGCTAGATCCGCCCCTGCACACCACCCCCACCACACGCACAGGGTTAGATTGGCTGATAATTTTCCTTTTCTGATTAAGCATTGATTTTTATCAAGATCCCTGAATGTTTAAGTTTCCCGGACAATCTTTACCTTTAGTACACATTCACTACCACCATCATATCATCACCATTGTCATCATCTTAATCTTAATCATCATCATCATTATCATCATCATCATCATCATCATGAAGTGCACATGAATCCTCTCGACTTCTTCTTGTGGGGCACTTGAAGTCAAGGATCTTCAGCAGCTCAGAGGTGAATCGTGGACGAGACAGACGTGGTACGCCAAGATGGGGACATGATCCGGCGGGCTTTTCAAGGAATGCTTCACCGTGCACAACTGTGCATCAGGAGGAATGGCGGCCATGTCGAGGATTGAGTACGGAGGATGGAGAACTTTGGGGAAACAGATTCATTGTTGTACCACAATAAAATACCTCAACAAATACAAAAATTGTTTGTGTTTTTATTCACCGACGTTTGCGGTATTTGTGTGTGAGTGTGAGTGTGCGTGTGCGTGTGTGTTTGTGTGTGGGTGTGTGTGTGTGTGTGTGTGTGTCTGTCTGACTGTCTTTGTTTAACCCTAAAAACTCTATCAAGACATATCATGAAACCCATAATTAAATATTCATACTTCGAACAATACAACTTTTACAAAGTGGGACATTTTTTCTGACTCACCCTGTAGTTCATTATACGTTCTCTCCGTACTCGACTTGAGGCTGTGTGTATGTATTGTACTGATGAGCCGCCCGTCCTTCGGTTAGCAGGCGGATGCGTTTAGGAGCATTCACTAGTAAGTATGAATACTTTTCTCACCCCTCCCTTCCCCACTTGCTGTTCTTTAACGGGTTAAAGAAAACAAACAAACAAGCAACAACAACAAAAACAAAAACACAAGAGATAAACACCGCTCTTGTTTATCGTGTCATATCTGAGAGAGCAAATACCGTATTAATAATGTATATGTTTTATTATCATATTCTGTATGCATTGTATTATCATTATCATATTATAATTATCAAAATGCTATGCTTTCAGTCGTCCCTTATTGTGGTTGATATTCATTTTGTATATCTTATTCTAAGTATTATTTTTAATTAGTACAATTAATTATGCAAATATGAAAGGTTGACAATTTTCACTTTTTCACTTTTTTTTAATTTTTCAATAGACAGAATCCTGTACACATGAAATAACTGTTAGAAGATTGTAACACTATCCAGCGAGATACACTCAGCTTGAACCTGGTCATAACAAATGAAATAGGAACCTTGAAACATATTTTATGTTATAAACACATATGAATTGCAAAGGGTTGTGTTCATTGCAAATTCAGGCATATACCATTAGCATATGCAATGTATTTCTTTAGATCAGTAATCTATTAGTTTTCACTTCTAACTCTTACTTAAACTTTTATAAAAATTGATTTAGTTTGACCGTTTTTAATGTTTTTTCTTCGTATTAATCTTTTCTTTGTTTTTGTTTGTTTTTGTTTGTATTTGTTTGTTTTTCATTATATTATTCTTTATATATTGTATTGTTTTATGCAAATGAGAATGCAATACGTTTTATTCACCACGCCAAATGGGAATACTAACAGTACATGTCAAAAGATGGGTATAAAACAAAAAAGGTGCATTTAAAAACTCTGTGGCCCGAATTCACAAAGGAGGTTTGTCGACAAACCTCGGTTTGTCGACGAACCTCCTTTTGTATCGACAAACCTCCTTTTGTATTTTACAAACCATGGTTTGTAAAAACGCGTCAAAACGCGTCGTATGACGCACATAAACCTCGGTTTGTCGACAAACCTCCTTTGTGAATTCGGGCCTGTATGTTATATATTGAAGATTTTTTTTTTAATCGAATTTCAGTGACACACGATCACAAAATGTTACAGAACACCCGGATCATTGTCCTGGTGTGCGCATATTTGGTGTCACATCATGCCCGAGACTCTAAGAAAAAAGGTCATGAGGTGTCACCTAAAACATTAAAGCATTACGAGGTAATCGCGAAAATAGAGGAGAGGAGTCTGTTTAGGGTTAACGTTTAACCGTTTTATCTTATTCCCGTATAGCTGTAAGATCGTATTACCGTAGGGCCTTTTAGCAATGACAAGGAACCATATGACCGAATTACGGTATTACAGAAAATCACATTTTACTGTATAACCATGTTACCCTATTTTTACCATACCGTATTACGTATTCCGACGCAGTTCCATATAACAAGGGAGATGAGAGTTTAAATGGAGAGCCCATCCAAGAGGCCCCTTTGAAGAACTCCGCTTCACCGCGAGTCTTTTCCCCTATCGTAATCCACCTCTGAGACAGCAGAGCTCGTAAATCTCACTCTGGAAATTGAGTGACATAGTACAGTGCAGTGGTAGCACTAAAGTCCTCCCTTTCCACCAACAGTCTAGCCTTTTGACAAGGCCTCATGACTCTGGCTATTTTCCACCCCAAACAGCGGCTCAGGTGAGTCTAGATACCCGGGGTGAACGCGCGACCGAGGGGCGCTAGCCGCGAGGCCTTTTGCAATCTAGATTGTACTGCTCTGCATGAATTACTATATGCTGACGTCATGCGAGGATACGTTCGCTGATCGGACGCTACCATTTCGGTAGCGAATTCCAGTCGGAAACAAAGGTTAACATAAGAAATCCAATCTAGATTACTAAAGTTTACTTGGCTGCGCTACTCGCTCTGTCGTTCAGTCGGGTTTTCGCGATTAGCCTCTTTTTAGTCGCTCGGCGTCTATCAGACATGTGGCCTTGTTTAAAGGCTACCCACAGCCCAGCCCACAGCCCGGCCCAATATTATAATTATTTATAAAACTTGAATTCGGCGTATATATTAATAATTGAATGACACACGCCCTAAGACTGAAAAAAAAACACAGCGAGCACGGCGGCTTATGCATCGCCGTCCAGTACTCGGGGTGAAAAGTGGTGATGAATAGACAACTTCTAACCCTCATCCAACAAATGCGCAAATATATAACACAATTTCATTTAGTTCTTTTGGGAGATAAACCTTTGGACTACCTTCCTAGCTATGTACAAATTGCGGAAATTTACGGAAAATATTAATAATTCGATGAGAAAATTATGATGCTGAGAAACTTGCATTCACTCCAACCAGGGAGATAAACTCTAATCTCCCTGATATAACCGTACCTACTGGGCAATTCCGTACGTTGCATGTGTCTAATACGGCATCCCCAGCTCCCTCCCCTATTTTTTTCATGTACAAAAAAAGAAAAAAACAAACCCCCTAATTGATTTGATTATTTCATAATGTTAGTGATACCACAAGGAATCATATTTGGTCTGTTGAATGAAATAAAATAATAAATATCGTGTAAAGGTCACATTGCAGGGGATCGCCCTATTACATACCTGCGTCTCCGGAGTAGCTGCCAAGGGCCAGGGTGTAATCTGCGACCTCGTCCGCAATACTGAAATTGCTGTAGGTGGCATAGCGCGTATGTCCTTCGAAGTCTTCGAGGTCGATCCGGAGCTCGTAGGTCTTCTGACGGGAAAGACGGTGGATGATGTCGTTACCGAGCCAGTGCTCGGAGGAAACGTTTCCAAAACCATCTTTGTACTCTGACCAGGAGAGAAAGAAGTCAACGGAACCATCCTGTCTACGCTGGAAGACCTACACAGATAAAGCGAGAGTGGGAGAGGGAGAGAGAAAGAAAGAGGGAGAGAGCGGGAGAGGGAAAGGGGATAGAGAGAGAGAGAGAGAGAGATGAAAAAGACAGAGAGAAAGAGATAGACAGACATACAAACAGAGAAAGGTAGATAGAGAGAGAGAGAGAGAGATGAAAGAGAGGGAGAGAGAGAGGGGGAATAGAGAAAGAGAGAGGGAGTGTGTATGTGCGTTTATTAATAATTAAATCAGAACAAAATAACAGCCATCGTGCGTGGCAGCGGAAATCAGATGAAAAATAATCATTTATAACACTTGGAAAATGCGATATGTGCCATCAAGTTTTATGAATTTACTTTTGAAAAGTGTAGCAACACGAAGGAGAGTGGTTGTTACCACATTTCACTCCATTTATAAGGATACGCTGTCTAGCTTGTGGGCTATGAATGCGTGGGCAAAGACTTTAACAAATTCAACCAAATCAATATCAATGACCATGCTGCAATACCAATTATGTTCTTCATGTGGGCCCTTCAATTTAAACCAGCAACTACCAGGTGCCCATTTAAACCTGAATGGAAAGTGAAAAATGTACATGAATGAAATAAGATATAGAGCATATTGCCCCTGGTGGATTTTTAACACTATCCATTTTTCGTAAAATCAACCAAAGGGTAATTTTAAAACCCTATTTCCCATAAAATATATTTTTGGATGACGTATTACTTCATTGTAATGTTCGCATATTTTAACAGGTGACGCGCAAGGCAAGGTTTATTTTTCGAAGATAGTTTCTATCGTGTTTCTTGAAAATCTTTGCGATCAAAGTGGATGGGGTTGATAATTTCTAGCTATCGCCATTTCTCACCGTCCAGCGCCCACCGTCCGTTTCCATATCACAGTAAACGGAGAGAGGATCACCACCATCTCCATCGGGATAGATGAGATACACCCCACTGAGATGGGATAGTCCACCAGTCTGAATCTCAGCGCAGTCACGTGGGAGTCTAGGAACTGATAGGAAATACAAAGGTGTCATCATTGACAGAATTTAATTTCAGTGGATCGGCCTATCATAACAAAAGGTTCCGGATTCGATCCTTGCTTGGTACTTACATTCTCGGACAAGGTTTACTTCCGACCCAGGGAGATATATTTACATGTCTTGCATGGTAAATTGGCCATAATGTGTATTAAATGGGCACCTGACTGGTTCTATAAAGGAAAAATCTTCTTGAATGTTGTGAGCTTCAAAATTGATAGCCTAGCGAATAGAAATAATAACTTAAGTAATACCAGAGTTCGTTGCACCTTACGTGGTGGATGAGAACCCTAGACAAGTATCCAATATCAGTAGTGTTCGACTAAGTTAAGGGATCGTGTCATACTAAAACTAAGGACAGTAGTGAAGCTATAGAAAAGTTGATATAGAAAATGTCAAGTTGACAAGTAACAGGGGGGGGGGGGTGATCATACCAAAATGCGCATCAGAGGGTTAAAAAATAAATTACATTACATTAAGTCGCTTTTGATCCTGAATGATGAAATACATTATTTCACTGAGAAAAAAAACACGTTAGGACTAAAATGGCAATAAATGTACAATATGTAATAAGATTTAAAAAAATTGCTGCTATAAAGTGCCACAAAAAAGGGCTTCCGAAGGATCCTTGTACTGTTCACATTTTATTCAATTTGTTGACAATTCCTGAATGTCAATCTCACATGGTGCGTCAAACACCGCACACATCACTGGTGAAGCCATGGTTAAGCAGAATGACGCTTCGTGTGCAAGAGGCATAAAGTGCTTATAACGCCGGACGTTGAGTGGGAGGTGTAATTCGCTTGACGTAGGACTGCGTTAACGGCCTGTGTATGTCGTATACGGTCTAAGGATGACACCGTATAGACAATAATTGCAAAAGGATAATTGCATTAAAAATAGCACAGTCCTACACCAGTAAAATGAAAACCTCATGTGCAACGAGAATAATATGAAATGCTCACCGTCCGTGGCGGTGACTTGCGTCATTTCGGCCGGTATGATCGTAGACATGTCCGTGAAGTCAGTCATAGGTAATGGTGCTTCTGTCGAGACACAAGATTCATAGAAATCATTGAATGTTAATATTGATGATCATAATGATAATAATAACACAAAAATCATCATCGTAATTCGAAAAAGAATAAGATCAAGAACAAGAACAACGAGAAGAATGATAACGACCAAATGAGGGCTTTTTGGTGTGAGGTGTTAAGGGGACTAGGGGTACCAATCGTTTTAGATTCGAAAATGCACCAAGTGCGATTTCTCCATGTGTAAATCTTATATGTAGATATTCGGGTTCATTTGAAAACCATGTTGTAATTCCGAAATGGTCTACAGGCCTAACTAATAAAGAGGTTGCATGAGATCTACCGTTTTAATACAAACATTACTCCGCCCCTTTGCATTTCAGCTGTCAGAATTGTGGAAAGATTTATCAAAGAACAACTCTTACAAAGCCAATATCGAACCTTTTCTAATGCTGGTACATTTTTTATGGCGGTATACCCCTTTCCCACAAATTATTCAAGTACTAGTTCACACGATCTCTACACCCCCCCCCCCCCCCCGAATTCAAACGATTGAGCCCCATTTTGTAATGTTTTGCTTTCCTTATCGCTTTACAAATATTTCAAATCGACCCTCATGATGTTTTTCTCATAATGTCTAATCCCCTTGCCGATAATAAACAAATACAAATATATGTTTGTATTTTGATCCGTCGGCAAGGATACCGGAGATTTTTTTACTCCCTCTGTCTCTCTTCCTCTCTCTCTCTCCCTCTCTCTCTCTCTCCCTCTCTCTCTCTCTATCTCTCTCCCTTTGACTCATTTCCCTATGTGACTGAAGACCACTCAACAACAAAAAGGCTTTAAAAAAAAAATATTCTTTTGCAAATACGTTTTTGCAGAATGATCTTTTATTAACGAGTAGCATCGTGACATTTTCACAAATTACGCTCGTTTTGATTTGGGTTAAGCGACTATAATGAAGGAGGAAACAAAAACTAGTTTGGGGTATATTTGTAATACTGATGCAAACATTTGGGGCGTGGAATCATCGTAAAGATAAAATAGTGATAAGGATAAAAGTAATAATGGTAATAACAATAATAATAGTAGTAGTTATACAAATAGTAATATTAATGACATTAATAACAGTTTTACAACACGCATCTTCCGTATCAGAGCTCTTTCTTTTCTCCTCAATTTACCTTCTTCTACTTTCTGCAAATTCAAGCCTTCTGAACCATATACCATCGCTACTATTAGGTCTACTGCTATGATACTCTTCTAAACTCACATGACATTAAAAGAATTGGAAAGGTCACAAAATAATGTTATTGTGTTTTTGTTACCTATATCTGAACCCAAATCCTTTGATATATTGTTCTTACGCTCATTGCAATGTTTCCCTTGAAATCCAGGTGAACAGTGACATAGATAGCTTCCCATAGTTTCCTCGCACCAGCCGTTTTCACAGAGCTTCTTGTCACAATCTATAAAAAAGGTATAAACTTAGTTTGTGTGTGCGTGTGTGTGTGTGTGTATGTTAGCAGACATCCACTGAGTGAGTAGTGTGTGTGTGTGGGTGGGGGTGGGTTGGTGAGTATGGGTGTGGGTGGGTGAGTATGTGTGTGGGTGGGTGGGTGGGGTGTTTGTGTGAGGGAGGGGGCAGGGAGGGGGCAGGGAGGAGCAGGCATTGTTCCAGTAAAATTACCTCCAGATTTGTTTAATTTTTTTTTTTTTTTTAAGTGAATAACATTTACAATTGGCATATATATATTATGTTTAAGTACATAATCGTTTACTTTGTTGCTAAGTTATGTATACTGCACATACTGCTAATATAATCAAACTGTCAATCATTCATTCATTCATTTAATTTTCGCGTCAATGAGGTGCAGGCCTAGACATTATAGTTCGCATCACGACAATTAACCCTGTACAATCATCTCCCGGAAAATTAACCCCTGGAACAATGGACTTAGAATATTGCAGGCCTTTGGAGGGACGTGGAAATCGTGGTATTTTTTGATGCTGTTTAGAATGGCATATTTTGGTATTTAATTGTTGAAGAAAAAAACCCGTCGAAAGATCATAATTCTATCGAAAAAAATATCACTAGTGACATTCGTTTGTCTTGTAATGTATGGTCGACAAGGGATCTGAAAGATCACGACGTTTCGTGCGCCGTTGCTACACTTAGTCAGGTGATAAAATATATTGTAAGAAAGCGTCTTTTATACTCTATGGAAGGAATGGGTAGGCGATAAATCTAGGCGATTTTCCCTCTAATTTTACGTCTGGTTCAAGATGAGTTAGGTGCATGAACTGCCTTCTATAGTATAATACTGAAAGTCCAAGTCTTATGTAGAACTTGAAATAAAGTATTTTTTTCTTCTTCAACAATGAACTGTTAAAAATGTCAATTTAGTGACCATGATTTGAAATTTTTGCACAGAGAGAAGTATATGAGACTACACAAACATGTGGCAATAAAATCGGGACTCATTTTTAAGCTTTTACTTGTCATATTCAGAATATGAAGGCATTTGAAGAGCCAAGCTTATCAGGGAACATTTTTTGCTATGATTTTCTTCCACACTTTGATAATAACAATGATAACGCTCACAAATTATTTTTCACCTCTCCCCAGAACTCAATCTTCTCTTTAAGTTGATCTTAGTCTTTGTGAACCCCCCCCCCCCCTTTACCTTATGCCTTTCCATGTGCAATCTTACAAAAGCTAACGAAATAATTCCACATCCGGCTAGCTACTAGTATATACAGCGTAGCTGAATATTTTTTCACTTCATCGACAAATTGTCAGGAGGGACAAAATAATATTACCACCCCCCCCCCCTTGCTTCTACTTCACAAACGCCAGTACATACTAATTTGTTTTGGCAAAAGCTACGACAAATATAAAGGCTATTATACTAATTATTTTTATAAGGTATTTTGTATCATAAATGCATTTTGTCACGTAATGAGAGAACATCACCAATCTGACATAACCCTAAACGTGAGGTTTGCAAGGTAACGGGTTAATTCATTGTGGATATGGTGTTAGATGGCTACGGTAATGAAGTTATGTCTACGTGAACCAGCGCTTCTCAAACTTGTCATTAACTCAAGGCCCACCATGTGCTCTGTAGTAATGACAAAAATCAGATAATTTGTATTCCCTCAAGAAAATTTTCAATCAACTTTCTTATGTTTAATAGGAATTTGCACAAATTTTCACTGACCGGTTCCTCTCAGTTTTGTGTTCCCATTAAAACCATCTTAAAGGCACACTGCCATACTTGTAGCTACTTGCTCCCTCTATATAGAAAACTTCCCCAATCGGTGCCTGTTGGTCCCCCATGATCCTCTTTTTCTTATGTTAAATGAGAGCTGAGTTAATGAGATAGCCACCTGTCACAGTGACCTCGATGGCTCTCTGTGTGGTCTAATCCCTTCTGGCCCAGTAGTGGTGACGGTCTTTAATACCAGGATGGATTTCCCTCTTTAAATTCGATGGCTAAATACATGTAGATGGAGAAAGGTGTATGTTTGTTTTCTATGTGAGGTTTACTGTATTGAGCGCCGGGGCTTAGAGGAGGAGCCCCCCCCCCCACCCCCCCCCCCCCCCATTGTCCATTGTACATGCCGCCCCCCCCCCCCCAAGCTTCGTAATTCCGGAAATGCATTGGTTCATAGTATCGCATGTTCACCAATCCTAAACTCCAAGACAACGGCTTGGAAAACTATATTATTCTCGGAATCATGAAACTTCAGTATCATGGACCCTATTCAATTTTCGAAATTATGGACCGTTGGGAGAACGAACTATAGGAGTGGACAGCCCAAATGTTTGGGAGTTGTATACCCTATTTTATTTTTGGCATAATAAACCACCGGGCCAGGAATTTGAAATTTGTATTTCGGAATTATGAATATTCATAGAATTTAACTGCGAAAAATGGGTGCCCTAATTATTAACGCCTACTTTTGTGTTACAAAAAAGAAGATGAGGGGTCTAAATGATTACCAGGAAATCTGCATATTCTGTATCCGGGAGGAATTCCTAACTTTCCTTTCCGTCTAGGGCAACCCGCTGTCGGAACAGGGATTAGCTTCGGAATCATCTGTACCATACTGCCGTTGGTGTGTTGCTTCGGTAGACACTCGTTGAACATTGGTAAGGTGTAGTTGAGTCCAAACAAATTCTTGTGGCAGGTTTGTATCCTTTCCATTGCATCTATTGGCGCGGGTAAGGCTGTGTGTCAGAATGATGATGATGATAATGATGTTGACGATGATAGCGATATGATGATAGTGTTAATGGTGATGGTGACGTTGATGGTGATGATGATTATGATAAAACGCCACCACCAACAAAAAAATAGTCTTAATAATAATAATGATGATGATAACAATAATAAAGAGAATGATAATGATAATAATAATAATAATAATAATAATAATAATAATAATAATGATAATAATAATAATAATAATAATAATAATAATAATAATAATAATAATACTAGTGATAATATAGGATTTCTCGGCCAAATTCGCGTGTTTGTCATTCGAATTCATTTACTTTGCATTTAAGTTAGCGCAGATCGGCTTTGCCATGCCAATTATCATTCAATTTTCCAGTTTTTGTATTTAATTTAGGATTTTGGTCGAAGGATTTCATAGATCTGTCATTCAATTTAGAAACTGCTCAACTAGCATTCAAATTAATATTCACTTGTCGAAGCGTAATTTCTATCATTCAAATTAACACCTGTCATTCGTATTCGTAATATTTTTATTCAAGTTACGAATGTTAGGGGGAAGAATTGCAACAAACTTTTACAGTTTTTAAATAATGCAGTTAAAATGCATGATTTGCTATTGGGGTCTAAGCTGTTATTCTATTTATTCATTTTCAGGACAATGCAGATGGGTGTAGTCAGACATAAAGTAAAGAAAGGGCGAAATCAAGGGATATGGCATTTCTGCCTTGACATGTTCATATACCCGGGAAAGGTGGGGGTACCCTCAATCGCCCCTTTTTACTACAGGCTCGGAATTTTACAAAAGTAATCCACATCGTCTCTTATACCCAGCACACCCTCTGTTTTTCTTAAAGAGTTGCATAGTTTACTTGCCCGCCAGCAGATCGATGGTTAAAGACTTGGCTAACTAATGAATCATGTTAAAATTGTTGACTCTAGTCCCTACCCAAGTCACAATATTGTACCCTTCTTCCATAATGAAATTATGATGAAATTATGATAAATTTATGATGAAACATAAGACAAACAACTTCCTTACATGAACATTTACAAATATATTGAGACCATCAGGTCCCTAGATGCAAGTCGTTTTTTCTTCTTAACAATCAAACTTAAATGCTGATGAATATCAGATAAATCTAATAAGTATAAGTGTATAAATGCAAGAAAATGAAATATGATGAAACACACATGAAAAAACAATCTTGAAAGAAAAAGAATGAGCTATAAAAAGTGTGTAATAAACAAGAAATGTATATTGACCATCAATTTAAGTGCACAAAGTGCTAATTTGAATGCTACAAATGAATTAAAATGCTAGAAGTACACCGTCGCGTTGTAAGAAAATCGTGTTGCGCCAAATCGAATGACCAAATAGCGAAAGAAGCACATTGTTCATTAATTTGAATGAAACATACGTAAATTCTAACGAAAATTCCGTAGATTTGAAAACTAGAAAAAGGAATATAAACCCGAGATATACCTGACTGCACTAAAACCGTCGAATTTGAACGCAAGACAAATTAATTTGAATGACAAACTCGCGAATTTGGCCGGGAAATCCTATAATAAAGATGTGGATTTCTCCATTGGGGTCTTGAGGAGGGGCTAGGAGCACCAATCGTATATGTTTAAGAAATGTGAATAAACAAGGCCACCTTTTGTGAATGAAAGTGGTTATATCATCTTCTTTTCACTTTCTTCCCCTCTCCCTCCCTTTTCTTTTCCGCCTTTTGTGGGCGTAGGGGATGCGGCACATGTGTCCCTTTAGTTAAGCCACTGCACGCTACAATGCTCTTTTTCATCTAGAATCGTATTTATCAACGCCGCCAGATAAAATTCAATAAAAACAAACATCTTTAATGTTGGTTTACAGCCTATACAGAACACAAACATAGAAATATCGTTTACATTGTATTTGAGGTGATAAGTCTGAGACGAACAAACGAAAATTAGGCAAAAGGATTTCTGAATACAAAGAACAATTAAATTCCATTTAAGAATAATAATGAAAAATATGAATTATGAGTATAATTAAAAAACAGGAAAAACATATATAACAATAATTGAAGTAGGGTAGCAGTAGGGTTTGGAATTTTTAAATTGAGGAGTAGGGTACATACCAACAGAAAGGAAGATTACCGTGCCATGTATGCACTTCCAATGAAGTTTTAGTTCACGGGTCTGTAATAAGAAAGATTTTTGTTATAACAAATTATCATGATTTTAGACTTCTGATGAAACTATTTTATAATAAATGATCTATGTACCTATGTCGTTTATCTTATGACAGATCATCTCGACTGTTTGGTGCAGTAACTGACAAGACGCCGGATAATCGTGACATCTAGGCTACAAGCCTTTTCGGCAAGATGGACACTACTTCAGCGAATGTTACACTGTAGCCCTTTTTTGAAACATAATGAATATAACTTTTAGTTTTAGAATCATAATTATGATTATCAGGCCACGATTCACACGGAATAGCTCACATCGTCATGTATAAAGTGCGTCCAGAAAAAATCATAACTCAATCACAATTATAATTAATAAATTGCACATATTTGTAAAGCTCAGATCCTCCTCCTTCATTTGATGCAACTCATATGATGCATATCTCACGTATGAGTGATTAAAATCAATTTGAAGAAAGGATACCAAAAAGTCATTTGGCGGACGGTATCTGAATTTCAAAGGGAAAATCACATTTCTAGAAAGTTCATTTTGTGCCCTTTCATATGACTCCTCGATCAGGAAAAATGAGCTTGGAATAACAAGGTTATGTTTGCTTAAAGTAATGCTTGCATTTCCATAATTCCATTAAATGAATTCGTTTTTACTGGCTGCCTGTTGTAGCATCAAACAGAATTGACAAAGGACTTAACTCCGTTCCGTTCCGTTGATAATCAGTCTTCCGTCTATGGCTGATCTTCAACGAAACGGAGTTGAGTCTTTTGTCAATTATGTTTGTTGCTACGGCAGGCAGCCAGTTAAAACGAATTCGTTTAATGAAATTATGGAAATGCAAGCATTACTTTAAGCAAACAGAACTTTGTTATTCCTAGCTCATTGCCGTAGCAACAAACATAATTCTGCACAGAATGAGCATTTATCTCTTGAAATGATTTTAAACTGATTTTACAATTTAAAAAAAAATAGATTTCCTCTAAATGTGAAGGGGTATACCGCCATAAAAAAATGTAAAGTATTTTTTTCATTTTACTTTCTGGTCTCCGTTTACAAGTCTTTTAATCCACATCACCTTTAGCACATTCATAAAAAGGTGAAAGTTAAGCATGTGTAACCCTCCTTGCTTGTAGTAAAGATACAATGTGATTTTTTTTATTTATTTTGTCTTTACCTCCCTTTAGAAAATTAAAGGAAATCCCATCAATTTCTGTTAAGACCCATCTAGGTACAGGAATCAAAGAGCTTACATAAATTAGGTTTGAATAGGCGTATGTTTTCAATAGATGAATATTTCCTATTAAAGTAAGATCGCTTTGTTTCCACCAATTTAAACATTACTTTATTTTGCTGAAAATTGTCTAATAAATCATCTCTTCAGCAACGTTGGGATCAAATGTGAAGTAAATACCCAATATTTTAAAAAAGTTTACCTTCTTTCCAAATGGAAAAGTAGTCGCAGAGCCGACAGAAAGTATCTTGGTGAGAATCTTATAATGTACATTAAGTAAGGAGATAGGTGTATAATTATTAATACATTTTGGGGTACCATCCTTATGTTTAAGTGTAATGATTGTTTGTTTTTGAGAAGGAGATAATTCCTTGAATTTCATGGAATCATTGAATGCATTACAAACTAACTCACCAACTACCTGCCAGAATGTAGTGTAAAATTCTACATTTAACCCATCATTTCCCGGAGATTTATTTTACTGCATTTATTTTTAAATTTCAATACAATCTCCATGATAAAACATCGACAATCGTCGGTATTGTTTTTTCTTGGACGCATTGTATAAACATTTACTTTTTGCCGTCAGTTCTTACCATTTTTGTGAATCCTCAGTCATGGAGTTCTTCACCTCAGGATGATGATGCGCGATGGAACACTGTACTCCCGTGTGTGACTATTCTCATATTTGGATTCAGTATATAAATTACCTAGGTTGCGAACACAAAACAGCGTCCGCATTACGTTTTGCGTCGCTTAGGCACAGGTTACCTGCACCCCTTCATGTAAAAGAAAGGTGGGAAAGGCAGGAGTAGTTAACCCTTTGCTTACTGGAACCTAGTGGTCCCTGTGTTAAAGGTACTATGTCCCTTTTGCAGCCAACCTCAAATTTTGTAGAACTTTGCAGGAATTATGAATATGTCGTGTATATCTGTGAAATTTAAACGTTAGCAGTGTCCTAATATTCAAATTAAACAAGGAAACCCGTTTACTTGCTAGATTTCACTGTCAGACACTATTGAGTGACTGACTGGCTTTTGTTTTTCTTTGGTAATAACATACATAAAATGAGCTGTAAAGGGTACATGAGCATTTGTCTACATCAATAACCCACTCTTGTGATGGCCAAAAATTAAACTGATTGAATCTTTGCGCAGCATAAAAGGTATGACCATTATTCGGTACAATGGTCTGAAAATCAAGACTATTACTTATTGGCTCTATAGCTCCTAAGTCGATTTGACAACTAATAGTCGTTGTTTCAAACTTGAAGACATTTTCAAGCCCCACCTTTTTTAGGGAAGTTCTAAATTAGTATTATCTTTCAAATGCCGTTGGAATTTAACCTTTTCATTTTTTTGGCCTGGAAATGGGACATAGTACCTTTAAGTCTATAGGAATTAGATAATTCAGTAGTCAACGAGTTAAGACCACCTTCACCTCTCCATGTCTGCCCCCCCCCCGCCCCCTCACGATGGCGTTAATTGCAAGTTCTCTCACAGTTCAGTGTAAGACGTTGTTTCTACTTCCCCCCCCCCCCACCACCACAGTGCCCCCTAAATTCATGGGCCCATGCTACGCCATTGCATAGCAAGTACACGCGTGCAAGTTAATTGCAAGTTCTCTCACAGTTCAGTGTAAGGCGTTGTTTCTACCCCCTCCCCCCCCCCCCACCACCACAGTGCCCCCTAAATTCATGGGCCCATGCTACGCCATCGCAGTGTTGCATAGCAAGGACACGCGTGTATGTATGAAACCTTTTTCTGAGTTTAGTATTGGCTTCATGGAGGCGAAAGTAATATGACCTAGACTCAGCTAGACATTGTTTTGCAAACAATGAAATATTTAATGAGGTTTTAAATGATATTGTTTACCTTTCGAAACGTGACATCGGGCTTCAGATAAAATTAATGAGTATTGCTTCCACACCATAGCATTCTGAAAGGGACTTGGTACCATTGTTCAGATGAGAGAAAATGATGCTATTCAATGCTAGATGTAAAATTAAAGATAATCTGAAAGTTCGAGTGAAAATGGAAAAACTGATCTGAGTGATCAATTCCTGAATTCCCCCAACTATATTATTATCAGTTTAATCAAATTTGAGGCGAATGTTAATCGTCACAAGGCAATTAATTGGCTCTATATACAATTCCATACATTTAATTGTTGACAAATTTATTTAAAAAAATTGTTTTATGTCTTATTCTCATGGAAATGCTAGATTCCAGAATTATTGATGATTTCTAAGAAAAATCATTGTCATGTTCGGAATCTCCGTCAGAAACTATTCTAAATGTCCTATTTTCATTGTTTTTAGCCCGTTTTGGTTAGAGTGGCCCTTTAAATGTTTACAAGCCGAAGGCGCCACTCCTTAAATTACAACATAACGTTGCAGTAAACTTAATCCGCCATAGTATAGAGCACACAGAGAGCATTTCCCGTTGTTGCTACTTGCTCCCAATTATTTCTTGCAATACCCGCAATAGCCAATATATAGGGCATTTTCGCAATGTAATCAAATTTAGGAGCACTAATTTTTTTTCTCTTTCTTTTTTGGCCCTCGAAAATCTCTCTCTATAATAAAGGGATGAGGCACCGGTTTTGCCACACTCTCAAAATACAAAAGCTCTTTCTGTTGAGGCTAGTGAATGCTCATTATATAGTCAATGATTATTTCGAAGTAGGCGTTGATTTTACCTTTGTGTTTTTTACAAAAGCATTTTTTCGCTTATGCTACTTTCGAGTTGTATTACTCTTAATATTATAGAAACTCCTTATATTATGTTGTATTATGTGTTGTGGAAAGGAAGTTTATTTATTCAACCAACTTTGGGCATTTTCTTTTCACAATTTGAGTAATATATGTATTGTACGTCCAATTAGTGTCAAAATATAGAATACTTACTTTAAAATGGGCAAACTATTAACCAAGTTGGGTAGATTAAACAAATCCAAAAAGTTGGGTAGAAACATTATTACTCTCACGTCACTGACCCAACCAACGCTTAAGGATAAACTTAGTACTGGTAATGCGATTGCATTGTGAAAGAAAAGGTGTGGAAAGGATCAGAAACAGTTGATCATGTAGCATGTAAGTATTGGTGTGCACTGCAAGGTTCTGGAGTCATCAAAATCATAATAAATTTGACCGAGTCTTGGTAAAGTAACAAGCACTGTACGCAGAAAGCTATATAAATGGGACAACACACATGGTGTCGGGCTAGTACTAGCCTTGATTTCCTTGTCTTTCTATGTTCATTTCAGCCAGTGTACATTTTCTTCCAAAATTGTTTGGCACATGTCATTTATTTGTAATCTTGAACATTCAGTGTAAGTTTCGTTTGATTCTGTTTTTTTTTTTTTACCAGAACTGGAGTTTATCTTGAAGTACAATGTAAGACTGGAGGTCAACAACGCAGAAGGCAATAACCCGAAGGGCGACATTTTCTTGGGAGAATTATTTTAGGCCGAAAATGTATATAGACCTTTTACGGACATGGCGCGCGCAATGTTTTAGAGGCGCGCGTTACCTAGTCTTATTTATTAGATTTAATTCGTTTTTGTTTTGTTCTTTCGCTTCTGTCGAGAGAAAAAAGTTACATTTAATGAAAGAAATTTATTTTATTTTAAATCGATAAATACTTATGTATGAAAATTACTTATTAATAAACTGTTTTTCAAATTATATAATTTTAATTATATGATATATTGATTTCCTTGTCTTTCTATGTTCATTTCAGCCAGTGTACATTTTCTTCCAAAATTGTTTGGCACATGTCATTTATTTGTAATCTTGAACATTCAGTGTAAGTTTCGTTTGATTCTGTTTTTTTTTTTTTACCAGAACTGGAGTTTATCTTGAAGTACAATGTAA
The DNA here is from genome assembly GCA_035222895.1 of Strongylocentrotus droebachiensis. NCBI lineage: Eukaryota > Metazoa > Echinodermata > Echinoidea > Camarodonta > Strongylocentrotidae > Strongylocentrotus > Strongylocentrotus droebachiensis. Next base: position 231,268 of record JAVYIG010001840.1, read on the forward strand.
GACTGGAGGTCAACAACGCAGAAGGCAATAACCCGAAGGGCGACATTTTCTTGGGAGAATTATTTTAGGCCGAAAATGTATATAGACCTTTTACGGACATGGCGCGCGCAATGTTTTAGAGGCGCGCGTTACCTAGTCTTATTTATTAGATTTAATTCGTTTTTGTTTTGTTCTTTCGCTTCTGTCGAGAGAAAAAAGTTACATTTAATGAAAGAAATTTATTTTATTTTAAATCGATAAATACTTATGTATGAAAATTACTTATTAATAAACTGTTTTTCAAATTATATAATTTTAATTATATGATATATTTCAAACGATTGACTGATACTGAATCCTAATTTGTTGACCTTTGAACTTTACCACTTCATAAATTCACGTTGTGTGCAGCGCAGTGTGAAGAATCCAATCTGTAAATCTGAAACTCCTCTTGTTTTCCCCCATTTGAACAACATGACGAAGTAAGTGAATTGATGATTATCACATTACTTTATCTTTTCATATTGTTTTTTTTTGCCAGCTTTTGCTCAAAAGTAGAAACCTAAAATGATCGATGTCTAAACTCTAAACGATGGGATCATGGGATCGGGGTTTGCTGCGAGCTTGCGGCGATACGTTAAAGCCAATGCCTGCTCTAGCGGCCTGCAGTTTAGTGACAACGTGCCTATGAAGTATGAGTGGGTGTTTCAGCACGGAGCGGCGTGTGGCCGCACATTGACACATAGCTGCATTACTATCATGGCTGTGTACTAAAACCTGTGGTATCGATTCTCAATATTTCAAACACCACTGTACAAAACTCAACTGATTTCACTAAAAACTTAAGACTTTATTAAGTGACAATTGAATTTGAAGACACCTAATTAAATCAGACTGTAGGGAAGCTGGTCCGAGAATAAGGATCGTCTTCATAAACGAGGACAATGCGTCTTCAAAAATAAGGATCGTCATCTGCTGCATTTTCGCAGACGTTTCATATTTTTGATCGGCCCATTGGCAATGCAAAAAACAGATTTCGCGATGATTTTCTTGATGCATTTTACATTGACTTTTTACAGAGACGAGACACTCGCATTAATTATGAGCAATAAGTAGGGAGGCCAATGCCCGGGCGTAAGGCTTCTACGCCTACGATTTGTGCGCTCGTCGCCCACTTCAAAAAATTAGCAGAGGGAAAAAAATGATGTAAAAAAAAAAATTGATGAAAATAAGAAAAGAAAATATCTACAATCATACATTTCACAACATACCTATAATCACGGATCTGTAACAGTCTTTCACCATTTGTTGACGATCTTGCAGATTTTGACGTATTTGAGTCCAATAATTCTCGTAGCAGAACAACTTTACGAACGCGCATCACAGACTAAGAAAATCCTAGAGGGCGTAGAGGTTTGCTCACTAAAAACCTTCTCATGGGCTGAAGGTAGACACTAAAAATATGGGATCCGTTTTGAGTAAAGAACTTTTGATAGAGATCAACATTTCAGATGTTCACAATTGCCACTTCTAACAACTAGAAAATATAAAGAAAAAAGATTATATCTTTTTAAATACAGATTTTTACAAACTGAACATTCGAAAGTAGATAGAGTACGATGTTTCTGTCAATCTTGCGTTGGTTTGAGCCCTATAGCTACATCCATCTCAAAATGAGAAGAAAAACTGTGAACAGTGACGTCATTGTTCGCGCCAAAAATAAAGGGTATTGCGACATATGTCTGAGCTCCACTGAGCTCCGGTCAGATCGTGCGCAAAGCGTAGTCTTATTTATAGACCCTAGTACCTTATTCTCACAGCACTAGATACGAGTGTCGTGCAGTATAATGTATGAGAAGTGTTAAAAAAAATATTTCAGTAAAAAAAAAAGTCTACGTGAGCAGTCTATACTCCAATTGAGAATTGAAATGAAAGCCATGATTTGAAGGTGTGTGTTGTATGATACATGGTTAGTGAGTGTGTATGTTACGTATAGCGAAAGGGAGAGAGAGAGAGAGTGAGAGAAATATTAGTACACGTACATGACGTACGTTGCATGGATCATGCTGCTGTGTTCGCTGCAAGATGGATGTTAATTGGACCTCGTAACTTCTCGATCGTTGATAATAAGGAATACTCATGAGGAAATCAAATTGTTGGAATACACATCTAAGGTAAATATCAATGAATTATATATGTTTCTTAGCTGCCAATTTGTATATTCCTTCTTCATTTTTGAACCATCGCCTTCGGCTCGTAGTAGTCATGGTAGTAGAAGATGGAATCGTTCGCACATTGATGGCTGGATTTCAGCCTGCATTGGGGCTTGCCTGCGCGGTGTGTACGTGTGCGACCGATTCAAGGCTAGCCGCTGTTGAGTGATTGCACTTTCGCGCGAAGTTTTAAACTTCATCATGAACTTTGTCCGGACAATGACACGCCCATTGCCTCGGGCCTGTCTAATTATCAACGTAATTTCGCGACATGAATTTATCTGTTTCAAGGCTCTTGCGTACGGCCAAGGCGTAGAAGGAAGGGAGTGTTTACAAGCTGGATATCTCCTATTTTATGGAACTTCTGGAGTCGGCAGATGGGTGAGTTTTCTTAGTGAAAGTAAATGCTTTCTTTTAATCTTTGTTTTATTTTAAACAAATTCGTAATTAAAAAGTTAGATTTGGGCATTGGCCTCCCTACAATAAGTCCTTGGGAAGACAGACAACCCATTAAAACTAGATGGTGAAATAGGATTATTTTCCCCAGGGAAATCCATATTTGGCATCGCCAGCAGGCGGTTCGGTAACCCGAAAACAGCAGAGCTCTGATGAAAAAAAATGTCCTCGAAATTGCAGACAATCCTTATTTTTGAGGACGCATTTTGTCTGCGTTTATGAGGACATCCTATTATTGCAAAGTAAGTATCAAATTGGCAACTAAACAAATGATTATCATCATTATTAGCATAATTTGTTCATGTATGAATGGACTATACCACCATCCTTACTCATAGGGGTGTTTTTATTTGTCTTTACAGAGGGAGGAAAGATCTGGGGGATATTACCTCACATAACATCAAGCAGCTGAAGAAACTCAACTCGGTCGTCTTCCCCGTCTCCTATAATGATAAGTTCTACAAAGATGTCTTGGAAGTTGGAGAATTAGCCAAACTAGGTAAGGCTGTGCACAACAGTGTAATGAGGTACCCGAGTACACTCCCAGGCTTACAGGCGAATACTCAAGTATTCGGACGCCATGTTTTTTTATAATTTTTTTGAATTTTTTTGAATTTTTTAGATTTTTTTTGAATTTTTTGACTTTTTTTGACTTTTTTTTTTTTTTTTTATTTTTTGACTTTTTTTGCCACTACCATACCACTCGCCCAAAACGCATGCAATTTTACTTTGAGTTGCAGTTGAAGGCGCCGATTTAATAAGAATAATAACAGTAAACAATGCTGTTTTAAAACCAAAGATGGCAGAATAATCCATTTTCCTCCAAGTCCAAACAGAAATCTGGACATTTGGTCCCAGTTTCTGAAAGGTGAGTTTGACAGTGCTTGAGTTGGGAAACATTTTTACCGACGGTACCATGCCAGCGGCTGCCGCTCTCCCTGGCACGGGTAAGCGTGGGCCTGGACATTTTTTTTTTTTTTTTTTAATTTTTTTAAATTTTTTTTTTTTGCGGCCGAATATTCGGGTACGAGAAATCGTACCCGAGTAGTTGTCAACCGTGCGGGTACTCGAGCATTCGACTACCCGTCGCAGCCTTAAAACTAGGTAATGTGTGGTTAATCAATGTCTCACAGCAGATGAGCGCTTTAGGGCCTGTTCAGAAATGACGTGGCAATGTTTTTGAAATTTGTGAGCATTATCATTCTTATTATGCAAGTGTGGAAGAACATCAGATAAGACATGTTCCCTGAAAAGCATGGCTCTTCAAATGCCTTCATATTCTAAATATGTAATGTAACATCGTAAAAATCCGGGTAGGATTTTTACCACATGTGTTCGTGTAGTCGCATATACATCTTTCTGTGTACAGTGTTTGTAACTTTACCAAGACTCGGCCAAATTTCTTATCATTTTGATGATTCCAGAACCTTGCAATACACGCAAATTCTTATATGCTAGATGATCAACCTTTTTTGTTTGATTCCACACCGTTTCTTTCACAATGCAATCACATGACCAGAACTCAACTTTATCTTTAAGTCTTTTGTTGCGTGCAGTTGCCAATCATTGATGCGTAAAAAACAAAATGTGGCTGCCTTTTTTCGCGGCGGTTTACCGTGTCACATCTGAACAAGACTTAAAGGGTGTTTTATCTGTATGTGAAATGGAGTTAACATTCTTCTTGCTCTACATTTAAATTGAATAGGTTGAACACTCGCACTTGTTCAGTAAAAACATTTCTATCAGCATGTAAATCTCCTAAGATATTAGAATTGATAAATAGAATGCAAAGTGGTTGATTGAGAAATGAAACAGTATTGATGTTGTGTTGTCTGTATTTGCTAGAATATTATTAGTGTTTGGGGGGGGGGGGGAGCGAGGGGGGCGTGTAGGAAATCAAAGAGCAACTGTGCAAGTGAGGGGCTTATGTCAAATACAAAAGTGAATATGCTGGAAGTGAAGGTACAATATCTGAGATGTGAAATATGTCAGTGAAAGGGAGAACAAATTAGTTAAATCTCTCATATTCATAATAATAATAATAATAATGAACGTTATTTGTATAGCGCATATCACTAACACAAAGAAAGTCCCTATGCGCTTAGAAACAAAGGAAAAGGGCGGAATAGAAATGAACATTTATGCCTCGTACATGAAAATAATTAATTAACAACAATAATGATACACAAGACTCGCAACTGTGATAGGGCCTATATGCAGATTGCATACTTGCATACAAGTAATTTTCTACCAGATAGTCTTGAATCTGCAAGTTCACCAGTCGCTCAATGGTTTTCCCCAGGAACTGGATGTGAGCAATAGGTCTGTAACTTTGTCCTCTGAATCCAGTTTGCTATGCACAATGAAAATATCAATAATTGTACTATTTCCCCCAAAATTAACTAGATATGCCATCAAAGATGTGCATTCAAGATTTCATGTTTCATTTGTCACACCACTGGTTACGTAATAATTACACTGAAATTATGAATAACCTTATGCATCCGTGCCGAAATAAAATGTAATGTTGTCTTCTTAAAGGCCTAATGTATGTCTTATTACTCTACTTCCGATATCATTATCATTCAAAATCATTTACAGTCAAACTTGCTTTAGTGAACACCTGTCTGCAAAGGACACATTTTTTGTTTCCCTTAAATGGTTTCTTATTGAAACCTGTACTTAAGGAACCTGTCTTCAAAGACCACTTTTCTTGTTTCCCTTGGGCGATCACTATAGATAGGTTTGACTGTATTTGTTCAACATGCCACAAGCTCATTGACGGAATCCCAACACAGTCTTTGTATTTTAAAGGTCTATAGCATACTACATTATAAAATAATTTATTATTTGTTTGTCCCTGTAGCATACTACAATGACAAAGTCTTTGTTTTTACAGGTCTATAGCATACTACATTATAAAATCATATATTATTTGTTTGTCCCTGTAGCATACTACAATGACATCGTCTTTGTTTTTACAGGTCTATAACATACTACATTATAAAATCATATATTATTTGTTTGTCCGTGTAGCATACTACAATGACATCGTCTGTGTTTTTACAGGTCTATAGCATACTACATTATAAAATCATATATTATTTCTTTGTCCCTGTAGCATACTGCAATGACAAAGTCTTTGTTTTTACAGGTCTATAGCATACTAAATTAGAAAATCATATATTATTTGTTTGTCCTTGTAACATACTACAATGACATCGTCTTTGTTTTTACAGGTCTATAGCATACTACATTATAAAATCATATATTATTTGTTTGTCCCTGTAGCATACTACATTATAAAATCATATATTATTTGTTTGTCCCTGTAGCATACTACATTATAAAAGCATATATTATTTGTTTGTCCCTGTAGCATACTACATTATAAAATCATATACTTTTTTTTGTCCCTGTAGCATACTACAATGACATCGTGGTTGGTGCTGTATGCTGCAGGATAGATACGACAGACCAGGGAGCTAGACGTCTCTACATCATGACCCTGGGGTGCCTAGCTCCGTACAGGAGACTGGGAATAGGTAAGTGCTCCTCCAGTTTAAAGCCCCACTGTCCTACTTGTAGCTCCTTGCTCCCTCTATAAAGAAAACTTTCCCAATCGGAGCCTGTTGGTCCCCCATGATCCTCTTTTTCTTATGTTAATTGAGAGCTGAGTTGATGAGATAGCCACCTGTCAGTGACCTGGCTGGGTGGTCTAAATCCTTCTGGCCCAGTTGTATTGATGGTCTTTAATGGACCCATATACCAACATTTGTGTTGGGTTTTCTGCATAGCAAAGATTTTGCTTGATTGTAAAGGAAAATAATGAGCTTGAAGAAAATATCACTAGTACTACTACTGCGGCTACTACTACTACTATTACTACTACTACTACTACTACTACTACTACTACTTCTATTACTACAACTACTACTACTGTTACTTCTACTATTGCTACTACTACTACTACTACTACTACTACTGCTGCTGCTACTGTTACTACTACTGTTGATGCTACTATTACTACTGCTACTACTACTACTACTACTACTACTACTCTTACAGCAATAATGTCACAATTTCTTCTTGAATCTCCATTTAGGACAGTTTAAAGTAAATGTGGCACATATTGTCCATTTTTGTGTGTTATTTTACGAAAATCAAATGGACATTCACAGGAAACATGTGGGGTTTTTTTCAAAGGAAAGTATAATGGCCTCAAAACAGGGCTGGTCACTACTCACTATGAACATGACTGACAATGAGAGCGGACAAAATATACAGTTCCTCAGGTAGACAAAGGAACATCCCTTCACAGCTATTATGTAAAAAGGTGAATATGCATGTGACACCTGTTCTACACATTTTTACATAATAGCAGTGAAGGGATGTTCCTTTGTCTACCTGAGGAACTGTATATTTTGTCCGCTCTCATTGTCAGTCATGTTCATAGTGACTGCATGGGCAATTTCAAAATAAACCTGGCTTTTAATCCTATCTGTTACTATGACTTATTTGTTTTAAATTATTTTTTTCTTCTTTTTCTTTTTTCCTTGTAGGTACCATGATGCTCAAACATGTTCTAGATTTCTGTGAGAAAGATGGACGCATTGATAACATATACTTGTAAGTCATCTCATAACTTATTGCAATTCATGCTATAACTGTTTACATGTGTACCAAATGCCTTTGAGCATGATACCAAATACAATATACAGTGTCTGAAACAAAGTATTTTACACCTGTAATTCAAATTGGGATAAGGGTTTACCAGAAAGAATGGTCCAGAACAGGTGTTTGAGACCCTTTAATCATACAGGAAATCTCAGGTGACATTCCTGCTGTTATGTAATATGCAGGATTTCTGTTGCAACTACAGTAGTTGAAAGGACAAATTTATGTGAAAAAGGGGACCCAAAATGCAAGGTGTACAAATTAACTTTTTGAAGGTGAAAAATTTGATTTATTTGCAAAAGATTTTGGAATACACCAATGTTCAAATTCTCTTTTTTTATTTTTTTATAAAACACACATAGATCTTTCATTTCAGGTAGTTTTCTGGGGCTACGTTGTAGTATTTTACATTTTATTTGCCTTAAAGTAGCCTTTCTTACACGTGTACAAATAGTCCTTTGAGACACAGTATAACCTTTTTTGACTGGTTATAGTCACATAGCTTTTTTTTCCCTCTTGATGTGCCGTACTAGGTAAAACACGAGTTTACCTTTTGGGTATAATTCTTTCTGCAAAGCTAATGACATGAGCATGGAGACAAAACATGAACATGTTGGATCAGTTTTTAATTAGGTTTATTAAATACCTGTGCAGGCCTTAAATTTCTATATTTTTAGGGCAAGGCCACTTTTCTGTAGGGCACATTCCTATATTACAGCACAAATAGGAAGAATTGGAAACTGGAAAGGGCACAAAAAATCACCAAGGCCAATGGGAGGGGCATTGAGGCCAATCAAAAGGGCATCCACGGCCATGGCCTTGGTGGCCTTGGATTAATTTAAGCCCTGCCTGTGTTAAAACTTAGTTAAACGTCTATGCATTACAACTTGCAAATGGTGATATTGCCATGTTAGTCCAGGCATTTCGTGAAAAAAAGGGGTCAACCTCCCACTAATTGCAACAGAAAGTCTGTCAACTGTTTTATACCTAGAAATATGTCCTCTATAACATATCAAAAGTCTTAAGGAATCCTGGTGGGGGAAAGTGCCATGGCGGCCATTTTTCAAAATGGCCGCCATGTATAACTACTGTTGTACAATTCTGGGGATTACTTTTTAACAGCACCTTATTTTACCATGTGTAAGGTGTCATATGAAAGACATTTTAATTCCCTACAAGGTGATACCTCATTCAATAGGTTTCGGGATGATTTACTTACCAATTTTGAGCCAAAAATGTGATTTTTTACCATTTTCTTCAAAAATATGAATTGCGCCAAAATACATATTTTTCCATATTTATTTGATTATTACGCTAACCGACTTGAAACTTGCTGAAAAACTGTTCAGCATCCTGGTTGATATCATATCCAAATTTCAAGTCTATTGCTTTACCAACTAAATAGTTATAGCGCTCTAAAGTTGACACTTTGTTATGAGCCAAAATGGGAAATTTGGTTGCTAAGGGCTATCTTCTCCTTAGCAACGGTAATATATTGGCGTGAAAAATAGAATATATCACGAGAAATTGCTATCACCAGGCAGATGACTACTCTTATAGGAAGTATGATGTCAAATGATGCATTTTCATCCTATTTTAATGATAAATATCGCTTAGTTCCCGTTGCTATGGTAATAATATGCCTAGCAACCAATTTAAAACAGATTTTTTTTTTCCTGTATCTCCGCTTCTAAATAACATAGAGATTTTATTTTAAGTGCTAAACATATATTTTATAGGGCCAGGAATCCAATGAAATACATTTCAATAAGCTAAACCTGACTTAAAAGCCCAAATGGCCGCCACATCCAGATGTCATGGTGACTTATGCTGTGACACAACTAAAATTTGCTGCCAGAGTGCTATTGAAGTAGCCTACTGTTTATCGTTGGTAAGTAGTGGTTTGATGCGATAGTGGTAGTAGTAGACTGTGTTCAAGTAGTCTTGTTACAGGTTACAGGCATGCATCCGTTCAAAGGTTTCTTAACCTATAATCAAATTAAATAATGTAGTATTATTTGGGTCTGCAACCTATATTATTATTAGGGTCTGCAAACCAGACTAGTTGCATGTGATGGCTGTGACATGTCACATGTACACTGCATGCATAAGTAAGAGTTGTTTAGCATTAATTGAATCAAAGTTCAATAACAGGTCACTGTCTAACCCACATACAATTAGGCAAACCTAGATTTTCTAGACTGTGACTTGTCACATCTGCAACGCATATATATCCTAAAAGAAGTGAGTAAAGCTTAAATAAGATATTAATTATGAAGTGTATGGTAATGAATGAGAGAAAATTCAGATTATTTGGTGTACCTCACATTCGAGTACGGTGATGTGTTATAAGTTATTTGCATGGTAATGATGTGTATGGTAAATGTGCATGGTAATGTGTACAGTTACATTGCAAGTACATACCGTATTAGTTTGTATTTAATTCACACATTTATTAAGAAGGATTTTGTGTTTATGAAAACACAGAGTAGTAATGACATTTGTCAGAGGTTAATTTAAAGATAAACTTGAGTTCTGGTAAAAAAAAAGAAAATGAATTCTCACAGAATCTAACAAAACTTACACTGAATGGTCAAGATTACAAATAAATGTCATGTGCCAAACAATTTTGGAAGAAAATGTATACTGGCTGAGTAATGAGCATAGAAAGATAAGGAAATCAGGGTGGTACTAGCCCCGACACCATGTGTGTTGTCCCATATACATCTTTCTGTGTAAGTGGTTGTTACTTTACCAAGACTCCGCCAAATTTATGATGATTTTGATGACTCCAGAACCTTGCATTACACACCATTACTTACATGCTATGATCAACTTTTCTGATCCATTCCACACCTTTTCTTTCACAATGCAATCGCATTACCAGAACTCAAGTTTATCTTTAAGGTTGTTTAGTTGACAAATGTTGGTGTTGACATATGAAATAAGTGTCAGATAAATCAGAGTTTTTAAACAAAATAACTGAGATACAGTCAAGGTTTTGAGATCCAAGATGAAAGTTCAATGAGTCTAAATAATAAAGACAAGGTAGACATACTTTGAGTTAGATGGGATTTATTTATTAAGTATATATTTTAAGGTAGTCTTGACTAGGAATTTGTCTAGACAGTGACCTTGTTTTCTGGGGTTTTTAAGAGGGCAGTATTTCTGTAAAACTTAGATTTATGGGGGTTTAGGCCTTCTAGAGAGTTTTTGGATATCGAGTCAAGACTTATAAATGATTGCAATTTTTAAGGCTTTTGAATATACATGAACAGGGTAAATGCATACAGATTTAGTGGAGTATATTTTATGTGTTATAGACATGTATACTGAGGATGTTTTATTTCTATTCTACTTTTAGTACAACAAACAACTATAAGTGCAGGAACGAATGATGGAGTGGGATCAAACCCTATGTCCCATTTGCAAGGAGCTGGCAGTGGTTGGGGAGCAACCACCAACAACACTTGGTGTGAAGGGTAGCGACGCCATCAACAGGGCAAGCGCAGACAGAAAGGATGTGATCCAAACACTTCCTGGCCAACAGGTACACAAGGAATGTCGCAAGAAGTACTGTAATCCCCAGCAGATCGCTAAGGCAGTGAATGAAAAAGAAGAAGGCCCTTCTATCCAATGTTTACCTGTACTTCGATCTACGGAGAGAGAATTCAATTATCAGACGGAATGCCTTTTCTGTGGAAAGGAAGTGAAGCACAGAACCAAGAGAAAGAGTACACATCTACCATCATTTCCAGTGCGGACTGTTGAATTCAAGGACAATATCTTGGAATCCTGTGACGAAAGGAAGGATGCCTGGGCAGAAACAGTCAAAGCCCGTGTCCTCCATGTGCATGACCTTCATGCTGCAGATGCAGTGTACCACCAGGTATGCAGTGTTAACTTCCGCACCAACAAGGAAATACCCACTGCCCATCAGCCCAAAAGAATAAAGAGGAACAAACAAAAGCTTGGTCGGCCCAAAGATGAAACACGGGAGGATGCATTTATCAGAGTTGCCCATTTCCTTGAGGAAAATGATGATGAGCAGATAACAATCAGTGACCTAGTTAGCCTGATGGAAGAGAATCTCCATGGATCAGGGCTTCATGCATATGGCCACACACACATGAAGATCAAGCTTGATAAACACTTTGGAGACAAAATCCTGCAAACAGAGGTCAATGGGAAGCCAAATGTGGTTACATTCCGGAGCACAGCAACGGTGGTTCTCCAGGATTTCTATGGCCATGCTCAGGCTGCTGATCCTGAAAAAGAGAAGATGAGGATAATCAAAACTGCAGCTAAACTGATCAGAGATGACATAAAGAGTGTCATGACATCACATGAGCTGTACCCTGACATGCTGTCGGAGGAGGAAAACATCAATTTTCTGCCAGAAAGCCTAAGGTTACTGCTGGGAGGACTGTTTGTCGGCAAGAATGTGCTCATGAAGACGGCCTCAATTGGGCAGGCAGTTATGCAAGCAGCCCGACCTCAAGTTCTGCTGGCTCCACTGCAGATTGGACTGGGGATCCAAATGCACCATCACTTTGCATCACGCTTCTTAATTGATTCCCTCCACAAGCTTGGTTTCAGCTGCTCCTATCAGGAAGTTCAAACTTTTGAACGGAATGCTGTGATGTCTCATGGAACAGACATACCTGATTTCAGTTCGGAGTTTGTCCAGTATGCTGCAGACAACGTAGATCACAACATCCGTACCCTAGATGGTAACAATACATTCCATGGCATGGGGATGATTGCTGCCATAACCCCAGCCACCAAGACCAGCAGACCTATCCTCAGGGCGCAGGTCACCTCCAACGATATCTCCACGGTGGGACGAATTCCCATCCATTACCACAAAGAAGGGAGCCGCGGTATGACAACACTGGCATACCAGAAGGTGGTCAACATGAAGGCAAAGGACCCAACAGCAGACCTTGATCTCCTGTGGAAGACATCCGTTATGTTCACCTCACCAAGACCGGCATGGTCTGGACTGATGCAGCTAGTGCATCATGGTGACCACCCCGGGAAATCATCGGTGATGTTTCTCCCCATGATCGACATGAATCCCAGCGATGTCACTTGCATCTATTCCACACTGAAGTTCGTGTGTGAGCATGCTCGTCGCCATGGTGTTACGCCCATCATCACCTTTGACCAACCACTATGGTGGAAAGCCCTCATGATCATCGAGACTGAGCCCACAGGAAGTGTTTTGAATGACATAGTCTTGCGCCTTGGAGGCTTTCACACAGAAATGAGTTTCTTGGGAAGCATCGGCCACCTCATGGCTGGATCAGGACTGCAGGAAGTCTTGGAGCTAATCTATGCAGACAACGCGGTGGTACACATGATGTCAGGCAAGGCTATTGCACGAGCAGTACGGGGACATCTACTTGTTGATGCAGCACTGAACGCCTTGATTTTGTCAGAAGCACTTGGTGTGCCACTCCCTCAACCATCTGCAGATCCACATGAAGTGGAGGAGACCAATGAGGAAACAGTGTCACCAGATGATGAGCCTATGACAAACGGAACTGGAAACACTGATCTTGATGAACTTGCTGCGCTCTACAAGAATCTGATGGAAGGTTCTGTGTCTGCAGAGGAGTTCTGCCAATCTGATGTGTTAACCAGAATCAAGAAGCTCCTCCGGGCCAAAACCGAATCTTTGAAGTCCTCTAGAACTGCCACACTTTGGCTACAGTACATGGACATGGTTGACATACTACGGAAGTTTATTAGAGCAGAGCGCATTGGCAACTGGGCGTTGCACCTTGAAGCTATGTCAGAAATGTTGCCCTACCTGGCAGCCTCTGGGCACAACCTCTACACCAAATCAATCCGCCTCTATGTGCAGCGAATGAGCAAGCTCAAGGGTGAACATTCAGATGTGTACCAACGATTCGAAGAAGGGTTCCATGTTGTCAGAAGAAGTGATCGCCTATGGGCTGGTCTGTCCGTAGATCTCACCATCGAACAGGTTCTTATGAGGAGTATGAAGACCAGTGGTGGCCTGACGAGAGGGCGAGGCATGACAGAGCAACAGCGTCTCATATGGCTGCTCTCCATGCCTGCCTGTGCTGAAGTCAACAATGCTATGCAACAGCTCACAGGTGTCAACTATAACACTGGTGAACAAAACAAGGACATGACAATTGCTAGACAAGCACGTGACATGAAAGACACACATGCAGTTATCAGCTGTCTGAAAGAGAGAACACCCTTCAACTCAGATCCGAGCTTGCGCAGCATTTCGACAGGGGTACATGCAACAAGCAAAGTCAATGTGGACTCAGCAAAAACTGTTGGAACAGCAATCCTGACCAACATGGATGGACAAATTGCTGCTGACTACACATTCAAGAGGAAGGATCAGGCCATCACCTTGGCTTCGAAATCGGCAGTAAAGATTGATGGTGAGGTAGTACAAGTGGATCCCCAGCTGCTTTTCCAGCGACTGACAATTGCTGCAAAAGCTACAGAGGCTCTAGAGTCTGTGTTCAAATATGAGCTTTGCAGTTACCCACCAGCTCTGTTTGATTCCACACTGCTGCTCCGACAGCCACAGAAGCCAGTGCTAGCAGATGCTATCTGGACACTCCTGACAAAGGATGCACCAGGAATCACAGGCCAAGTCCACTACGTGTTGGATGGTGGGGCACTAGTTCAGCGCATTCCATGGGCACGTGGCTCAACATACAAAGGTATCTGCACGCAATACACAGAGTATGTCACAAAGAAGTATGGACAGGCAACAGTCGTGTTTGATGGATATGATGGTACATCAACAAAGGGCACAGCCCACCAAAGACGTGCGAGAGGGAATGCTGGAGCAACGGTGACGTTTGATGAAGATATGCAGACCACAATGAAGAAGGAACAATTCCTGGCAAACAAGACAAATAAGCAGCACTTCATCAACATGCTCAGCACCAAACTACGGGCAAAGAACTGCCAGACACATCATGCTGCAGGTGACGCTGATCTCCTCATAGTGCAGAAGGCAGTGGAGTCTGCAGCCACCACTGATACTGTGCTGATCGGAGATGACACAGATCTACTCATCCTGCTCATCTACCACACCAACCTCGAGTCATGTGACCTGTTCTTCCAACCTGAGCCAAAGAAGAATGTGAAGAAACCGCGTGTCTGGAACATGAAGTCTGTCAAACAGCAGTTAGGCCCCGATGTATCACAGCACATTTTCTTCATGCACGCTCTCCTGGGATGTGATACTACTTCCCGCGTCTATGGCATTGGCAAGGGAGCTTCCCTTAACAAATTCAAAACCAGTGCGCACTTCCGTGAACAAGCAATTGTGTTTGACAGACCGACAGCGTCCACCGATGATGTTGTAAAAGCAGGAGAGAAAGCCCTGACATGCCTGTACAATGGGAAGCCTGCAGAGTCACTGAATGTGGTGCGACATAAGCGATTCTGCCAGAAGGTCGCCTCCAGCACTTCTCATGTACAACCCCAAAGTCTACCTCCCACATCAGCAGCAGCAAAACACCACAGCCTTCGTGTCTACTACCAGGTCCGGCAGTGGAAGGGCATTGCAGCTGATGAGCTACGACCAGATGACTGGGGTTGGCGGGAAAGCAGTGGAGGACTTGTGCCCGTGCAGACGGACTTGCCACCAGCTCCGGAAGAGCTCCTCAAGATGATCCGCTGCAACTGCCAGACAGACTGCAGCAGTCTGAAGTGCACCTGCAAGAAGCACAACATAGAGTGCTCAGCTGCATGTGGCAACTGTAGAGGGTCAGCATGCACAAACTCAACCCAAGTTGCATGTGACAGTGATGACGATGACTAGACTTTTCGAGTTGATGGATCGAATATGGTAGTCTGAGGCTATGGTAACTACATGCAGTATTATAATAATTATGACCTATACATGTACGTTGTCCATCAGGCATACGGCATGCCATGTTATACAGTTGACACATCCACAGAATAATGCTTTTGGGTCAGGTTTAGCTTATTGAAATGTGTGTCATTGGATTCCTAGCCCCAGAAAATGTATGTTTTGCACTAAAATTCTAAGCCTTTAGAAGCAGAAATATTGGGAATTATCAGGTTTATGGCAGCCATTTTGGAAAATAGCTGCCATTTCGGCTATTTGGTCAGGTTTAGCTCATTGAAATGTGTTTCAAAGGATTCCTGGGCCCAGAAAATATATATTTGGCACTGAAAATCAAAGCCCTTAGTCATTTAGAAGCGGAGATATTGCGAAATATCAGGTTTATGGCGGCCATTTTGGAAAATGGCTACCGTCGGCTTTTTGCCTAGGTTTAGCTCATTAAAATTTAATTGATTTGATTCCTTGTCCCTGAAAATGTATGTTTAGCACTTAAAATCAAAACTCTATGTTATTTAGAAGCAGAGATATGGGAAATATTAGATTAACAACAACAATATGTGTTTTATATCGGTTGCTAGGCATGTTATTACCATAGCAACGGGAACTAAGCAATATTTATCATTAAAATAGGATGAAAATGCATCATTTGACATCATACTTCCTATAAAAGTAGTCATCTGCCTGGTGATAGCAATTTCTCGTGATATATTTTATTTTTCACGCCAATATATTACCGTTGCTAAGGAGAAAATAGCCCTTAGCAACCAAATTTCCCATTTTGGCTCATAACAAAGTGTCAACTTTAGAGCGCTATAACTATTTAGTTGGTAAAGCAATAGACTTGAAATTTGGATATGATATTAACCAGGATGCTGAACAGTTTTTCAGCAAGTTTCAAGTCGGTTAGCATAATAATCAAATAAATATGGAAAAATATGTATTTTGGCGCAATTCATATTTTTGAAAAAAATGGTAAAAAATCACATTTTTGGCTCAAAATTGGTAAGTAAATCATCCCGAAACCTATTGAATGAGGTGTCATCTTGTAGGAAATGTAATTGTCTTTCATATGACACCTTTCGCATGGTAAAATGAGGTGCTGTTAAAAAGTAATCCCTAGAATTGTACAACAGTAGTTATACATGGCGGCCATTTTGAAAAAATGGCCGCCATGGCACTTTCCCCCACCAGGATTCCTTAAGACTTTTGATATGATATAATGGACACCTCCAAGAGCACAAAACAGTCAAAACATTTTCTGTTGCAATTAGTGGGAGGTCATATCAAATTATGCCTGGACTATGTGTAAATTATGATTTTTAAAGTCATGTTAACCCTTACTGTACTGGGCTATTTTGAGCACCCTCTGACTGGGGGGGGGGGGGGGGGGGGGGCCTGGGAGGCCCCCCCCCCCCTATGATCTCGGCCGTCGATTGTCCGATGAACACGAAAATTTGCATGTTTGTAGATATTTACGTAAGGAACAAGATGGTATAATTAGTTTTTTCCGAATATGCAAATTTTTGTCGTTGGCCTAATTAATTATGCAAAATGCGCTAATTTTATGCATTTTACCGAAAAACGTGTCAAACTCCACTTTTTGAATGTTGAAACTCATTATTCATATGAAACTTCTTTTCTTACACAAAAAAGTTATTTTAATGTAATTAATAATGATAATTTATGCAAATTTTGATGCGATTTTTATTTTTTGTTTGTTTTTTTGATGACATGCGCATACTAATTGTTATGTAACGCCTTACAGGTATATCCGATTTCGATGAAAATGGTATCAAAATGTGCGTAAGACTTGAGGGAAAAAAGTCATGAAACGACAATTCAAAATTCCAAGCGGTTGCGGCGCAATCCCCAAAAATGTCGAGGGGGGGGGGGGGGCCTCCCAGGCCCCCCCCCCCCCCCAGTACAGTAAGGGTTAAGTCATATTTTAAACATTTCAAATTCGATATTGGGAAGTGAACATGAGAGCTTGCAATAATTCTGAAACTTGGGTTTTAAAAAAATGGAGAGGGAGACAGCACACTGGATTAAAGATAAACTCCAGTTCTGGTAAAAAAAAAATTAAAATATTCTCACAGAATCAAACAAAACTTACACTGAATGTTCAAGATTACAAATAAATGACATGTGCCAAACAATTTTGGAAGAAAATGTATACTGGCTGAGAAATGAGCATAGAAAGACAAGGAAATCAAGGTAGTACTAGCACCGACACCATGTGTGTTGTCCCATATACAGCTTTCTGTGTACAGTGCTTGCTACTTTACCAAGACTTGGCCAAATATATTATGATTTTGATGACTGCAGAACCTTGCAATGCATACCAATAATTACATGCTACATGATCAACTGTTTCTGATCCATTCCACACCTTTTCTTTCACAATGCAATCGCATTACCAGAACTCACCTTTATCTTTAAATTGGTTCAGTGAAGTGTTGTTAAATGAATTATACTGCCTGGCGTCTCTTTATGTTGACTGAAAGATCTTTTTGGGGGAATTGCTGTTGGGTTCAATCACAACCAGTTTATCTACTACCCAATTGGTCTCTTCCCATATGGTCTACACCCAGCCCATCTACTATCCACATGGTCTCATGATCATTTCATCTACTAATCATTTGGTCAAATGCCCATTTAGGCTAATATTCATTTGGTCTAACTTCCATTCTGTCTAATCTCCAATAAGTCTACTACCCATTTGGTCTATCACTAATTTGGTAAAATTGCCTGTCTGTCTTATTTCCAGTTTTTCTAATGCCCATTTTGTCTACTGTCCATATGGTCTAATAACAATTTTATCATAAATATTAATAATCATCAACTGACTCTTGGACCATATGGTTTACTGGCTGGGTTTAAACCATATGGAAATAGACCATTCAGGTTTTAGACAAACTATTTGTTAGAAAAAACGGCAATAGACCATCATTCTCTGCCCTTTTTTACACAGACATGTGCAGATTAACAACGATTCAGCAATCGACTTCTACAAAAAGTTTGAATTTGAGATCATTGAAACCAAAGAGCATTACTACAAGCGCATCGAGCCCGCTGACGCACATGTGCTGCAGAAGACCCTACGAACCAACCAAGACAACATTGTCCAAGCATCGTCATGAGAGGGCGCTCTTGAAGTATGACATAGTTCAATGAACTTTGCATCATAAGAATCTGGACTGAAGTTTGTAATGGTGTGAACTTTAACTCGATGTGTGAGTGTTTTATGTGGAGAGCAGCCATTGACCTACTTTTTGGAAAAACTTGACAAGGAGGAATCTTCGAGGAATAGTCACTATGAACATGACGGACAAAGAAAGCGGACAAAATATGCAGTTCCTCATTCTACTCAACAATTGCTGTGGTAGACAAAGGAACATCCCTCCACTGCTATTATGTAAAAATGTGTAGAACAGGTGAATATGCATTTTTACATAATAGCAGTGAATGGATGTTCCTTTGTCTACCCCAGCAATTGTTGAGGGTAGAATGAGGAACTGTATATTTTGTCCGCTTTCTTTGTCCGTCATGTTCAGAGTGAGTAGAAGAGGTAATTTATGTTGATGAGGTGAAGAAGACATACCTTTGTCCCAAGATATATATTATAACCAGCTTTTATATTTAAAGTCCTTATATATTGAAAACATGTCTGCAAATGAAGAAGTAATTGGAACCTTGAATGAATATGTAATGACTTTCATATATACATTTACGTACGTGGAATGCTATTTATATTAGGTATACGATTGGGAAATGTGTTTGGCCTAGGGTTGAGAGCTATCAAGTGAAATAGTGTTAGAATCAATCTTTATTGGATCATATGGGGGGCGTTTTACAAAGATCTTAAGTTGAACTTATCTCTAAGTTGGACTTAAACATTTTGGAAAGCCGTTTTCATGTACAAAATGTGGAATTTATAAAAAGTCTAAAATACTTGAATTTCTGCTTTTGAATATTTTTCATTTTAAGGCTTTAAAGGCTGTCCATAATTTTTAAGTCCAATTTATGCATCCATCTAGAAATTCTATTTCAAAGGTGCAGAAGGAGACATAGATAAGAAATAAGAGTCCGAATGAGTGCCATGTTCTAGTGTCAAGCATTGCTAAAAAAAAAAGATAAGATAGGATTTCTACTTGGACTTGAATCTCTCTAATGGTAGTGTTGTAGATTTCATGTACATGTACAGTTTACTGATGGCAGGCTGCTGACATACAAATATTGACTGCTTTGAGGGGTACGGTTAAAACTATTGCCTGAGGTGATCTCAAAACTATACTGTGCCAGGACACAAAGTTGAGGGGTATAGTAGGTAGGGTTTAGTGCAGTCTCGAGATCAACGAGGAGCTATAGTTTTAACCGTGACCCCAAAATAAGCAGTCAATATTGGTTTTATATCCTGCACCCCCATGTCAATTCCCAAGTCAAGAGATACAGTGCCTGTCAAAGCTTATTCATTTGTAGAGCTATATAATCTAAGAGCACTGCGTGTATCCATTGTTATATTCCACATACTAAGAATCTTGCTCTACGATTGGTCAAAAGTTTATCACGTGATGAAAGATAGTTCGCCCATTATTGATGGGAGAAGCAAAAAGTTTGTTACACTGTGTAGATAGTACTACTATCTACAAAGTGCAACGCACTTTAACTGAAGATAGAGGTACTATCTACACAGGGCAACGCACTTTCACTGAAGATTATCCAAAAGCGCACTAAAACAGGCGTAATTAAGCGCGCATTACCAATGAGCGCAATTGAAGCAAACACATGCGCGCACCGTACCCTCAAGGGGTTGGGTTAAACTTTTACCTTTTTTGGTGTGAATTTGGGCCTGGTGTCTTTCATGTAGATGCATACACGTCCTTTTCTTTTTGTAGTTAAATTGTTTTAGATGTGGAATATAAAGCAAATAATCACCTTTTGGTTTCGGGCGATGGCAAACTATCACTTCCTCGTCGATCAAAATGTAAACGCTATCTTTCCTCAGCTTCGCTTTGGAAAGATAGCTACATCCAGATCACCTCGGAAGTGATAGTTTGTCCCATCACCTTCACCAACGGTAGTTAGTTGCTTATTAACTTCATGCGTAGCCATTTTGTTCTTGCATTGTACAAGCAAGTTGAACTATTACCGGTCCAAATAATTTTCACTATAATGCCCAGCAGTCCAGTAGCGAATTCCATGCCTGCACTTTATACAGTGTGTAATGAATATAATATAATTCATGTATGCATTAAATCTGTACGTAAAACAGAATGTACTTGTCTGAAGTCGCAAATGCATGTATGGAATATTAGTTTGTTCCATTGAAGATTTACATTACTCTTACATAACTTTTTGAAATTGTCATCTGATTGGTATTTACTGGTCGAAAACCTTTTTTTACATAATCAAACTGAATTGTTTTGTTCCTTTAGTGAGTAATTTTGAACACTAACGGTGTTCTTCATCAGACTGAGGCTGTTATACAGTGAAAAGCACTACCGGGTACACGGAAATGGACATGTGGAACCACACACAAAAGTGTTGGTACATTAAAATGGACATGTGGGACCACACACAAAAGTGTTATGAATGTTTGATTATAACTCCTTGGCTTTTCACACTCATATTTGAAATATGGCTTTTGGAGAGCCATCTATTCCTTTGGATATTTTTCAATCCTTCCAAAATATCATAGAAAGAAAGAGAAAGCTCACAAATTACCAGGTGGGGGTTTCACAAGACTTGTCATCAGTGATGAATGACAGTTTTTGTTATAAGCTACTGATATCCTTGCTTCTGATTGGTTATCAACAGGTTCGTCACTGATTTTAGTCATTTTTCATTGAAAAAAAGGCTTTGTGGAATGGGTCCCTGAACTGTGACCTTGGAACTAGCAAAGTTGTGTGTACATGTATCTTCTTTTTTTCTTTCTTTTTGTTATTGGATAAACACATCATTGTTACTCATATGCATTTAGGAGACCCCTTTTCTGCATTTTCTATGTCAAAATATGTATTTCCGGTCACTTTTCTTAATTGCTCATTGCAATTTTCCCCAAACTATTTCTTACAGTAAATTACATGTATAAGATTTTACACGATTTAAAATTTTGCATACAATGTATTTTTTATGTTAACATATTAAAGAAAGCTTGTACTATTTGAAATGATGTCAAGGTGTAATTGACTTCAGGTTAAAGTCAGTAGTGGTGGAGATAGTACAAAGGGGAAAGTATGACATGAAGAGATGGGATAGAGGCAGGGAGAGGGTGTGAGAGGGACAGAGAGAGAGGGAGAGACAGGGTGAGAGATACAGAGGGGGGAGGAGAGAGACAGACAGATGAGGCATTTATGGAGAGATGAAGAGAGAGTTGGAGGGATACTGGATAGCCAGGGAGAAATTATGAGAGAAAGGGTGAAGGAAGAAATGGAACTTTCTTAGTCATAAATTCTGAGTAACTTAATATATAGGTTGTAATCTCAAGACAATCACAAACGCCATAATGTAGTTTTTGATAATCTTTATTCAAATTCATGAATCAATACAAAAAAAATATTGACTGCTTTGAGAAGCAAGGTTAAAACTATTGCCAAGGTGATCTCGAAATGACTGTGTCTTAAGACGAAGTCGAGGTGCGTAGTACAATCTCGAGATCACAGAGGAGTCAGAAAAATAAGCAGTCAATAGTTGTTTCATATACCGCATCCCCCTGTCGATTCTCAAAAAGAGACGTTGTTACAAAATATGCCAGTCAAAATTAATGTTTTTTATAGAGTCTAGGGAAATTCACTCGTCTAATGCGTGTATGCATTGTTAACTTCATGCCCGACCATTACATCCTCTTGCATTGTAAGCACAAGCAGGGCCCTGTTTCATAAAACTTGATATCAATAACAAGTTACAAGCCACTGTTATAAGCTACTGAAATCAAGACATCTGATTGGCTGAGAGCAAATTTGTCATAGAAATTTAGCAGTTGTTATAGATAAAAGGTTTTATGAAACGGCCCCTATGCCCTGTCAATATGTATTCGTTATACATTCACTAATCACTAGCGTATTTCATGCCTGTAATTATGACCAATCGGAGACCTAGAATCTCCATATGCGGTATATAATGCGATATATATTTCAAAATATACTACGATATGCACATTTACTTTAAAAATGGAATGTAAAAGTGAATAACTGGATTCATACAATTATTGCATTTTGTTCAGGTGTACGTACGCCATGCCCAGAAAATGAGTAGCTCTAAATATCATGTTAGTTTATATGTATTCATGACCATGAACATTTTGATTTTGTTCATGATATGAATTCTTTGGTTTTCAATACACTTGATTTGGTGTAAATAATTAAGCATAAACGGTATGCACATTTAGTGTAAACATGGAATGTATGAGTGAATAACTGGATTCATAAAGTAAAAAAAAGACATATTAAAATAAAAATCAGTTATATACAGCGTTTCTCAGATTTAATCCAAATCGGAATGGGTATAATAATTACCTCTTGTATCCGTATCAATTATAAATTTGCCAGGACCATCAAAATAAATTGGTAGATACAAACTGGGCATCATGTGCTACATTCGTTGTATCTATTTAAATGTCGAAGGTCATCAAAGTAAAATTGCCATCTTTCTACCATCTTCACAATATGTAATGGCACTTTTCCTGCAAAGCCATGAATAAACATAATTATATTGTGATTGTCATAATAGATTGCACATACAAATTATTTATTTAAAAAAATATTTTAAAAATACAGATAATTCCCGAAGTTACATTTGAATTATGTGAAAAAAGGAGACGTGAAATGGTCGTTCTACAACATTTGAAACTCAAACATTCAAAGAAATATTTCAGAATACACATTTGTTTAAAGAGGTAAAAAAGAAGCATTTATAAGGCTAAAAATCCCCCTCCTTTTCTGGACATGCAAGAGCCGGCGGGGTTTCCATATACATGTAAACATAGATTTTAACATTTATTTATGCTCAGTGATAATACTGCGAGTAAATTTCCTGCTAATATTGTTATTATTATCTCCTTTCTGAAAATAATTTAGAATTTCGTCGATTTACAATAATTGCAAAAATAATTGTTACCTTTCAATGCCTACAGCAAGCATAATATTAAAGGGGCACGTTCCCGCCAGTGTAGTCATCGGAACATGCCATCTGCGTAAGAGCCATATTCTGTTGGTGTCAATGGGCAGCTATAGCACCGTCCGCCAGCGCGTACGTATTTTGAACGCCCTCTGGAATACGGGGAACATGCCCCTTTAACTTTTTCACTTCATGATATTTCATATTTCCACCTAGCCTTGTCTTCTGATAACACTGCAAGCATGCATTGCATGACACATTTGAAACTTTACCTAATCCTTCTGCAGAGACATACATGTACAAATAATTTCAAAATGATTTAAAATCATTATTAAAAAAAAATGTTTTCAATGTTTGTCTGGGTACACAAAACATGATCGTAACTACCTTTGAAAAACATGAAGCATTTTCAATAGGTGACATTGAGGTATTACGTACTCCTAACATCATTTCCATGGGATGTACATCAATAGGGTATTGAAAGTACCCTTGAACAGATTTGTCGAAAACAGCTGCGCTCGTTTTACAAACAATTTTTAAAGAAGATCTTCTGGGTAATTAAATATTTCCGGAGACCTTAATAACTTACTATTTATGTATGATATGCACGGCAGTGGCATGATGTGATGCCTGGTCATGAGGATCACTAGGTTGAATGCAAGGGATGGAGTTACGGAGTGGTGAAAAATCGCGTGAAAAGAATGGGGGCTGGAGCCATTTCTGCTTCAGTGAAATGACGGATATTTATTTTAGATCGAGAAAGAAGAAGTGCCCCTAAAGTGTTCCTGCTTTTAGTTTGACCCCCTCCCATGTCGTATTGATATATTCCTGGTGAGGTGTGGTAGTTTCTTGTTGTACAATTGAGTGATTAGTTGCTCAATCCTATGAATTGTTCTTTACAGTGCGTTTTTAGATTGATCCAAGGCAGCATTGATCGTTGGGTGCGCGCGTGACACTCTAACGGTAGTGTCCCTCTATAACGGGACACTATCTAACGGTATTACAGATTAATATACAAAAAGCAGAAACACGACCGAGTTGCAAACCATCCAGAGACTGCTAATAACTTGCGTTACTGACTAATTAATTATATCATTACAAATCTTTATTCTCAGTTTGCTTATCATTTGTATAACTGATTTTCTTATAAAACTGAAGATATGGCGTATATATTCAATACTGAATGAACGCCATTAAACTATTACCAACAACAACGGTATTACTTGAAGTAGAGCTCGATGCTGATAGATAAGACTGGTTTATCGTCTGACTCGGAGTACGATGGTAGCCAGAGTGAGGAGTGATAGCCACCAAGCCGTTGTGGTTAGGTAGCCGATCCAGACCTCAAAGTAACTCATGTCCCAACCTGAAAGAAAGAAAGAAATGCTAGTGAGATTTCTGAACGCCCATTTTCGTTAGCTTTAAAGACTGTCAATACTACTGGGCCAGAATGGATTAGACCACACAGCGAGGTTACTGACAGGTGGCTATCTCATCAACTCAGCTCTCAACTAACATAAGAAAAAGAGGATCATGGGGGACCAACAGGCACCGATTGTAGAAGTTTTCTATATAGAGGGAGCAAGAAGCTACAAGTAAGACAGTGCGGTTTAAGTGGATCAAATATTTGCGAACTTCGGATTTACTATAGTCTGGGATATAATAAATTGTGTAATAAATATTTTCACTCCTTCTCCTCCTCTTATTATCTTCGCTCTCATCTGACTTTCTCTGTTTCTCTCTTTATCTTGTTATTCTCTTTCTCTCCCCCTTTTCTCTGCTTTTGTTTTCCTTTGTCATCACAATTGCAAATAAAATCATCTAAACAAAAAAGGTTAAATACAAATATATGTTGAGTAGAACAGAAGATGACAAGTGAAGAAAAGGAAGAAGAACTCACAGGAGACAAAGAGAAAGAAAATGCCGAATGTTAGGACCGCTATCAGGGGCGGATGGGGGAGGGGGGGGGGGGTAGACAACCGATAATTCGCTCAGTGGGGGGGGGGGGGGGGGGGGGGGGGGTAGTGAGCACTTTTTTTTCCTTCTTTTTTTGGCTCTCGAAAATTTAAACAATCGAACCCCCACCCCCCTTGAGCGCCAGGGTTGTTGTTGTTGTTTGGTATTATCGGCGTTTCATTCTTTTTTAGAATATTTACGCCTTTCACTTTATTTCTTTTTTCTTCTATATTTTTTTGGTACTATTTGTCAATTCATACTCTTCTCCTTTTTTTTGGATAATATAATCTCAGATCTACTGGTCCATGAAAACCCCTCACCGCAATTGGCACCTTCCTGCCAGACCGGCGCGGGACATTGCGCAATCTTCTCGGCCATCATTGGCCTAGGCAACTCCGGTGCCGGTGAGAGGATTCTGGGGTAGATATCCAGAGTCTCTTGTTTGGGGTGGCGCCCATCTCCCAATCAAGGTAAAATTAATGTGTTTTTACACGTTTTCCCCAGGGGCCACCCCCCCCCCCTGGATCCACCACTGTACACAGTGTAGGGACTGTATCTGAAGTAGAAATTAAGTCAATAGATAGAAGAATATCGATAGAAAAACAATTGTAACGAAGAAAGAAAAAGAAGGAAGCAAGAAAGAAAATTCGGTGATATTGATATAAAACATTACCTCGTCCAAGTATTGCTCGTATGCCTTCTGCAGCCAAGGTCTGTGGCAATGCTAGTGCGATGTAATAAACGGGTTCGGGCATTGCTTCAATCGGCCACACAACACCTGTTATAGATAAAGAGGTAAACATTTCACTCTTATTTCTGTCAAATTATAATAATTATTAAAACAAATAAGGGATCAAACGAAAACAAGCACATGAATCAAACAATAACGAAACAAATAGAAACAAGCAAATCAATCTAAACAAAGCAACGTGAAACAGAACCATTGTATTAAATACGGTAAACTTAGAAAGAGGTAAGGGAGATGTGAATCAGAGAGGGAGAGTGAACTACAATAATGCACAAAATTGTAAGAATTGTAATTATCTCGAAGTTTAAATTTGATTGTTAACATAAATTATACAAACGAAAATGGAGCAAGTGGCATTGCGGGTTAGTTGGATTTGTTATAATATATGCATACAGGAGATGGGTTGCCATCTAGGAGGGCTTGTTGTACAAAATATTTCTTGTCTAAATCAATGTCGAATTGTCTACTCTTTCGGGTTAGCATTCCGTACAGAAGGAACAGGGGCGAACTCCAATAGATCTGCTAAGTTTATGCCATTCATCAGTACATTATCACTGTCATGTCTTCCATTGTTTCGATTTTATTTTTCATTGCACCCTCCCTTAATTGTTTCCTTTTTCAAAATTGATACCAACGGACTGTGCTAATTACACTATGAACATGACGGACAAAGAAAGAGGACAAAATATACAGTTCCTCATTCTACCCTCAACATTTGCGGTGGTAGATAAAGGAACATCTCTTAACTGCTATTATGTAAAAATGTGTAGAACAGGTGAATATGCATGTGACCCCTGTTCTACACATTTTGTACATAATAGCAGTGAAGGGATGTTCCCTTGTCTACCTGAGGAACTGTATATTTTGTCCTCTTTCTTTGTCCGTCATGTTCATAATTTGATGCTACGCCTTACCACTGAGGAGGAGAAGGGGATAGAAAGATCCGAGGGCGAGTTGAATAGCTGTGGATTCCGAGTCACAGAAGGCCGAGATGAGTAGACCAAGAGCCATTCCACATAAACCTTGTAACATCATCATGAGTATGACGAGGAACAAACTACCCTCGTTCGGAATCTAAATGGAGTTCGAAATAGATGCATCATTATTTATCGAGCAGACAGAAACAAAGGTTCAGAAGAAAGAGGGAGAGAGGGGAAAAAAAAGGGGGGGGGGGGATGGAACGAGATTAAGAAGAGGAAGTTTTTGATAGAGGGATGGGAGGAGGAAAAGATCAATTATTGAAAGAGAGCTTCTCAACATGAGAGAGAGAGAGAGAGAGGAGGGGGAGGGTAGGGGGAGGGGGGGGGGGAGTGAGAATACAACAAATTGAAGAAACATCCAAGAGGGATAATTAAGGAGGGGTTGTTGCTGTTTTGTCCCATCGAACTCATGCTGTTCGAGACCACTATAGGACCTAATTAAACCGCATGAAACCATTACGGACCATTATGGTAAAAGACCATTAATTACAAGATCTCACACGGTATAAGTTGAGAACAAGTCTTATATGGTATAAGCTTCTTCCTCATTTACGCATTTGCCCATCCCTATACCATCTATACTTACATCGAAGACCGCGAATGTGAAGACGAGTACGAGGGCGATTTGGACCGAGATGATGATGAATTGAGTCATGACGTGAGCTATGCTTACTTCACCTGGTCCAACACCTGCACAAACGAGAACACAATCAAGGAAGTTCAACTGTATTGATAATATCGACTTTTAGATTCTGCACGACGAGAACGCGGACTGTCCTTTTAAGGCAATGTGACGTCACTGCCAGTGCCTTAAAAGGACGTCACATTGCCTTAAAAGGGCAGACCACGTTCTCCGTCGTGCAGAATCTAAAAGTCCCTAATATGCTTCAAAGTTAAACCTTCTCTCAAAAAGGACAGCTGAAAATTTCGGTGTTAAAGATTTTGTGTTGAGGTCAATAGTTTAACTTTCAAACGAACGACCTTTTTCCTTCTTGGAGTATTCAAAGTTTAATGAATAGAACAAAAATATAAAGACGGAGGGTGGGGCATCTTTCTTACTCGGTGGAGAATGTAAAATTATTAACGAGGTTATTAATTAGGTTGGGATCTAGGAGACGCCACAGCGTATTCATCTCATGTTCCCATACCTCTCTACTTAGTTCTTCTCTTTTCCCACATCTTCCTTACTTTGGCCATTTAACTGGGAAAGCATGCCTAGTGGTGACGTTACTTCATATTGACTTCGTGTAGGCAGGATACTTCGAAATTTCGCGAAAAGGTGGTAATTTTCGGGAATGTTTGAAACCATTTAAATGTTCGTGCATTTGACAAATATGGTTTGTTTTGAGTTTTTTTTTTGCTCTGTTTTTAAAGAGGAAGAATTTCACGATTATTTTTAAGAGGAGCATGTGACTTGTTTAGCTTAAAGATAAACTTGAGTTCTGGTAAAATAAATAAATTCTCACAGAATCCAACGAAACCGTACACTGAATGTTCAAGATTACAAATAAATGACATGTGCCAAAAAAAATTGGTAGAAAAAGTATAGTGGCTGAGTAATGAGCATAGGGAGATAAGGAAATCCGGGTAACTAAGTATAGGCCCGACACCATGGGCTTAAAGATAAAGTTGAGTTCTGGTATTGGTGTGTACTGCAAGGTTCTGGAATCATCAAAATGAAAAGAAATTTGACCCAGTCTTGGTAAAATTACAAGCACTTTACACAGAAAGATGTATATGGGAATACACGAACATCTAGCATAAGAAACCGTCCCGATTGTTATGCTGTTACAGTGTATGGCGGATCCACTGGGGAAAAAACGTATAAAAACACGTTAATTTTACCTTTTTTGGGGGTGCGATTTTTCAAATTTTCGAGGGCCAAACAAAATAATTAGTGCTCACTAAGGCAAATTTCGCAAAAAAAAAATTGTAATTTTTAATCGATTTGAACTCGATAACCCAAAACCAATGTTAATAAATACTGCACATTAATTTGTAGCTTTTTGAGGCTACAGGGGTCATACTTTGTAATAAGTTATCTTGAAAGGTAACTTAGTTACACCTCTTTGAATGTAGAGTGACACGATCGGGGAAAGGGGGGGGGGGGCATGATGTGCCCCCGTCTCCCCGCTGCTAGCATGCCAACGGTGAGAGATTTTACTCATTTGTGATGGAATGACTGAGGGAATGTTTTATACAAAATAATGATAGGGACTTTCAGATTTACACGACGAGAGCGTGGACTGCCGCGTGTGACATTGTGTTAAGGCACTGGGCCGTGCCCGGCCGTTCCCGGCAGTGCCTTAATAGGACGTCACATTACACTATGAAATGACGGACAAAGAAAGAGGACAAAATATACGGTTCCTCGGGTAGACAAAGGAACATCCCTTCACTGCTATTATGTGAAAATGTGTAGAACAGGTGTCACATGCATATACACCTGTTCTACACATTTTTACATAATAGCAGTGAAGGGATGTTCCTTTGTTTACCTGAGGAACTGTATATTTTGTCCTTTTTCTTTGTCCGTCATGTTCATAGTGTTACTTTAAAAAGATGTCACACGTGGCGGTCCACGTTTTCGTCGTGTAAATCTAAAATTCCCTATTGACTAACCTGCGACCCAGATCCTGTCCAGTAGACCTTCTTTCCTCTCCACGACAAAGGTCATTGAGGTCAAAGCCACCGCGTGGAAGAATATGACCCTGCATAAAAAAATTGTTTTAAACCATCTTCATAGTTTATCGTTTGTTTCATTTGCTTTCTAAAATGTATGCTGCATGAATGTTGTAAGTTAAATGTTATTGACACGAGCACAAAGACTTTACAGAAATCAACTTAAGGACAATTTCAATACCCTATTGTAAACCTATACAAATTGTGTTTGGATTATGTAATGTATCATTGTCATTATCGTTTATTCCAATACGTGGCGCACAAAGCTATTTGAAATTGCCTTACTGTAATGTGTTTTTTTTTTAATAATTGTTTGCGATCGTTTCGGGAATATTAGATATATTCAATATTTCTTCAATGTGTGAGATTGAGGCTTATCAAGTGAAATAGTTAAATTGAATTGAATTGAAAGCCTCTTTATTGTAACTACATTGCAGCTCAACAGCTAAACTATTACATGGCAATGCAAACAAGTACTAAGTAAAGTACAATACAATTTAATATACATTTATTTTCATATATTTAAAAGTATGTCGTAGACACTGTGCAGCCAAATGCACACAAACACACGCACGCACGCACGCACGCACACACAACCACGAGAAAGAGGGGGATAACATTCATGGAGATATAGGGACCTCGGAGGGAGAGAGAGAGAGAGAGAGAGAGAGAGAGAATGTGAGTGAGAAATAGAAAGAAAGAAAGAAAGAGAAAGGCAAAAAGAGGAACGAGAAAGCGAGCGAGAGAGGGAGAGAGAGAGAGAGAGAGAGAGAGAGAGAATGTGATAGAGAAAATAAACAGAGAGAGGATAAGACAGGGTGAGAGAGAGATAAGTTGTCTCAAATACTTTCTCTCCATCATAATTTAAGTGAACCCACTCTTTGAAGCTTACGTTAAAATAACACCGGCAGCCATGAAATTGGTGAAAGGTGCATCGACATCGCCGTAGATTGGTTCTTGGAACTGAACAGAGAACATAATATTATATTAAAATGAAAATAGTTAAAATGCTAGATGGGTTATGGGGAGGTTTAAGTGAATTTTTCATAAAAAATAAAGCATTCTATTAAAGGAGTTTCAAGTAAAATGGTTGTTCAAAGTGTTTGAAATTGACCGTTTGGTTTTTCAACATCTTTGAACGCAAGTAAGTGTCGGTCGTTATCAAGTTCAATTTAAATTGTATTGATGATGCACAATTACATGGCTTAAAAATAATTTTCCGGCTATTTCTTCAATTAATGTACCATCAATTAACATACATGTATTATCAATTTATACAAAATCAGGAATAAATACAACGCACAATAGAACATGAGTACAAAATGGAGAGGACGGAATAAAACCTCTAAAACCACTTGTACTACATGCATTCTGTGCCTAGAATATTTATTTGAAGTTATGACTTGATTTAATCCGATCCCATTGCTCTGATAAGTAATAAAACATCGATTAGTAAAGCAAATACGTGAAACAGAATTTGGCGGAAAGATTACATATACTAAATGAATAAATATAACATACTTTGAAAAGGACTTACAACGATGGGGATCTGTCCAAGAGTTGAATTTAATCCTAGACAATTTGTTCTATCTTATGACCTGATTTATTCAAACTCAATAATGAAATTATATATAATAATTCCATAGTACATGTACATTAAATGCGTGAAATAGAATTTGACCAACATTACAGATGTTAAATGAATATTATTTTACTTTTTCCTAAACGACCTGACAAAAAATTACAAATGTTCAATGAAAAATATTGCATTTTTGAGAAACTACTTACAGCGATGGGAATCTGTGCAACAGCTGGATTCACTCCTAGACTAGTCAAGACGACATCGACAAAAGACTGAAGAAAGAACAAAACGAATTTCGAATGATTTACATCTGTTGTTTATCATTATTGTTTTTTGGTGTGCTGGTATCCGGTTGTTGTAATTGTTATTATTATTATCAATGTTGTTAAAAACATATTATCCTTATTATTATTATCATCATCATCATCATCATCAACATTAATCTTGTTATCTACTTGTTTTTAATCAGTTTCAATGTCAGTATCATTATTATCAATAGTATACAACGCAAAAGAAAACATAATGATACGGATTGATAACCCTGCTCAGCTGTGCCAGCATACAGCACAACTTTAAAGCCAGCTGGAAACAAAAAATATCATTCCACACACAAACTAAAAACTTAAGAGATGTTTCTGTAATTAAAAAAAAATTAAAATCAACAGACCTTGCCTACTAATCTCATCAGTGTTAAGGTATAATTCTGAAGTATGTGTGTTTTGAATTATTTCGTTTATTTGCCTTTATGCATTCATTATGATTTTGAAGAGGACTTTGATGCTATTTTTTCATCATCATGAACATCAACAAGTTTCAAGGTTGAATGTAACGTCTACTTAAAAAGAAATTATCACTCAATCCGTCTAGCCTACTGCAATTCCCTGGAATGTTTATAGAAAATACAAATGTATGATTACACTTCTTGTTGCTGTTAGATAAAAAGGCATTTTACAGGCGTTCAAAACAAGAGAGGGTCCTTCATTCCTCTTTACTCCGCAGTTCCCATTACACTCAATTTTACCTAAGGATCATTTAAACCTCTGTTTATTCATGAAATGAACTCCAACAACACTTGCGCTTTAGATCAATATTAATAAGAATGCATTGCGTTATATGAAGATATGTAAAAAGGTTTTTCAAAGTGACCTACCTCATACGCAGCTAATAGAGCACTCTGGATAGAAATTGCAATCTGCTGATCTAAGAAGGGTGGGATTTAGAGAAAAAGAAAGATTTGGAAGAATAATCATACTATAATTATAAGACATGGAAGAGTAATTAGAACTAAAGTTGATATTTAAGAGTTTGAATTATGAAAAGGCGTTAAAAGCTAAAATAGCTGAATTTTATCAATAGTTGATGACACGTAAACAATGTATTTTAACCACAATCTAGTTTTTATCAATCTTAGACTTACGACAGAAATTTAATTTACTTTAATAAAAACACATATTAAGCATTTAAACAAAAATCATAAGTGTAATTATCGGGGTAACGCTTTCAAAAAGTAGCACATAATCCTAATTGGTTTGAAAGTATTGAGACATGGAGTTCCACAAGGTTCTGTATTATTCCCTTTAATGCACGGTTGCCCATAGAGTTGGAATTATTTTTCTTTACTACTTCTCATGACTGTAGCAATGTAGTGTATTATTGATAGATAGATTTTATGTCTTCTCATAACTATTTAGCAGATGTTTCTACATTCATTTAAAGGCAGGCTTTACTACTTCAGCCAGAAGGGATTAGACCACCAAGCGAGCCAGCGAGGTCACTGTGACAGGTGGCTATTTCATTAACTCAGCTCTCATTTAACATAAGAAAAAGGGGACCATGGGGGACCCACAGGCACCGATTGGGGAAGTTTTCTATATAGTGGGAGCAAGTAGCTACACGTAGGACAGTGTGCCTTTAACAAATAAAAAGTACACAGTATTCAAACAACAAGAGTAATATATATAATATAATTAATTTACAAAAAATGTGTCAACTGGAATACACAAAGAAAATACGTAGATATAATTAAAAACTTGAAGTATGGAGGTAAATCAAGGAATAAAATAAAAGCAGAGGCCAACTATCAGAAGCTTGAATACTTGAGTCGATAGCAGCAACGTTAATGATCAATCTAAAGAGCTATGGATGTTATTCATTAAAGCTTTGAGAATATCTTCATAGACAACAGACTATTCACTGATATGTAGAAGTATACTACTTGCTCTAACTAGATTTGTTCGTTTGTTAAATTTGTACAATGCTATGACAAAGCAATTATTCTTTCCCGTTTCTTCCCTCATGTCTGCTAATATCATTTCTTTTCTTTTTTCTAAGCGCATAGTGACTTAAACTTATTTTTGTCATATGCGCTCTATAAGAATGTTTTATTAATATTATTGTATTTATTTATTTCGGTTTAAAAAGACATATAAATATACATGATTCAAAGGTCCAAGGACCAAAACTAATCATGTTTACAAATTATACAATACAGTTATGAATACAGTAAATATACAATAGTGAGCCAAACGAACAGGTATGACAAGTACAGGAAGGCAATAAAAAATGAACAAAATAATCAATTTCCATCAGTACAATACCAAAATAAACTAAGAGAAAGTAGTGGTCAAGATCGTCAAATTACTAAACTGATATGGTAATGGTAGCAGATAAACGGACAATAATAAAGTTGAGTAACCAAACAATCGTATAGGACTTACTCGTGGCATCCAGCGTGACTCGGATCGTACTGCCATACAGTGTCTCATTATCAACGGCATTACCCTGGACTACACTGCAAAGTGAAACGTAGAGACATGAATAAGTATGCGCTATTACAGACATTGATCTACATTTGCCTCACTCCACCCGGGTGAAGTAAATGGGGACCGGTAGGAAGGAAGGAAGGAATTCCTTGAATGCTGTGAGCGCCGAAATCGGTAGCCTAGCAGAGCCGGGGTAATATTGGAGCGCTTTGAGCACCTTGCAGGGTGGATATGTGCGCTATATAAATATCCAATATTATTATTATTATTTTGATTTGATTTGATTTATTGGTTTCTGCATCTTTTTTCTTTTTTTCATCATACATTTTCATGAACATAATATGGCTTGATACAATATTTCAAGTGTATATAATTTTTATACAGATAATAAACGATATTAAACACATATATTGAATGGAAATTAACATACATTAGATGCAGGAGGGCTACAGTAATAAGCAAAGTAGCTTGACGTGCCGGCAGCCCTCAACTTAGATACAACAATACAAATAAACATAAAAAAGAGTGACTTGCAGAGAAGAAAAGGAAAGGGGAGAGAAGAGGGAGGAGGAGGAGCGTTGGTAATAATACAATAAATCTCATACAGCTGCTGATTGAATGCAGGCTCATTCATGAATGGAAAAAAACGATGCTAGGTCATGGACGATTACACATCATTGTTGAATATACAGTCAATGTACACACGAACATACAAACTACAACGGATAACAGAGGTTGTACTTGACAACCTGAAAGCTTGCTCGAGGCTTACCCGCCAGTGCAACAAGTAGTGTGTGCAGACTGGATTCCAAGTATTGCAGTTCATTTATTTATTGCAGGTTAATGGAATAACTTATCACATAATGGTACCCAGTAAAGAAACATCCATACCTTTGACTACGTTAGTAAACCGGTCTTATAGTCTTAAAATTGACTGAAAAGGGCAATGTAACAATTTTCTTAATTGACAGTATGCATTTTTGCTTATGAAGAAAGTAGCTGTTCTACACCGCCCGCCCCCCCCCCCCAAAAAAAAAATGATTACAAATAAATCTAAGCGAGCACATGAAGAGAATGAGTGCACAAAACCCAACGCTCCTCCCCCCCCCCCCACACAAACAAAATATTGCTCTATAACCGTATAGCATATTTATCCTTTATATTTCATTAATCTTATTTCATGTTCACATGTAAAATGCTGTATTTTTAACCATCATGCCATGTAAATGACCTGCAATTCAGCTTCGGCTGCCATAACGTCATATGAATAAAACCTTTATTGAATTGAGAAAAAAAAAGAAAAAAAAAGTACCTGTATTTGAATAAATTATTAACGTGTTATAAACGGATGTAAGAAAGATGTAACCTAATCATACCGTTGGACGAGGTAGTGAGAATAGTTGGCTGGTATCTCGATGATGCCCCAGTATTTTCCACTCCGGATGATATCCGCTGAGGCTTCCTCGTATGTATCGACAGGTTTCTGTATCCAAGATTCAAAACAACAGAATAATAAAACTTATGATTTAAAAATTAATTGAAATTCAAGTTAATTTTTAAAGTAATAAATAATAATTTTACCCAGGGTAGCCACGTCAGTATTATTCCTGCTTTTCCTGCGGGACCTGGAATTCGTATTACCCCAATAACTACCAGGTATCCATTTTACATTTGGATCTTGGCACTTAGATAAACGTTAATGCTTGGCTGGGATTCGAATCCCAACCCTTCATGAATGAACCGCTATACCAAACACAGTGACCTCTACTGTGAAAGTCTAAACTGTCAAAGTTGCCACCTGTCTAGTAAGGCCACCTGCTCTATTAAAGGTACTATGTCCCTTTTGCAGCCACCCTCAAATGCTGTAGAACTTTGCAGGAATTATGAATATGTCATGTATGTCCTATCTGTGAAATTTAAACGTTAGCAGTGTCCTCATATTCAAATTATACAAGGAAAACCGTTTACTTGCAAGACTTCACTCTCAGACACTATTGAGTGACTGACTGGCTTTTTTTCTTCTTTGGTAATAACATACATGAAATGAGCTGTAAAGGGTACATGAGCATTTGTCTACATCAATAACCCACTTCTTGTGATGGCCAAGATTAAACTGATTGAATCTTTGCACAGCATAAAACGTATGACCATTCGGTACAATTGTCTGAAAATAAAGACTATTACTTCTGGGCTCTATAGCCCTAAAGTCGATTTGACAACTAATAGTCGTTATTTTCCCACTTGAAGACATTTTCAAGCCCCACCTTTTTTAGGGAAGTTCTAAATTAGTATTATCTTTCAAATGCAGTTGGAATTTAACTTTTTCATTTTTTTGGCCTGCAAATGGGACATAGTACCTTTAAAGGGAGGCTTTACTACTTCAGCCAGAAGGGATAAGACCACACAGCGAGTCAGCGAGGTCTCTGTGACAGGTGGCTATCTCATTAACTCAGCTCTCATTTAACATAAGAAAAAGAGGATCATGGGGGACCAACAGGCACCGATTGGGGAAGTTTTCTATATAGAGGGAGCAAGTAGCTACAAGTATGACAATGTGCCTTTAATAGCGGGCACCTATATTGTCTCAGTATTTATAATCCCCTAGCTACCCTGGGCAAATAATACAAAATTATGTTATTGTTAACGGCCAACTGGAGGTCTCAGAATATTATGATTGACAACATTTACAATAGATATGAGGTTATTGTTTGCATTTTTAATCATCAAATCATATGAGTTCAAATACAGAGACAATTCAAAATTATTATTAATATGCGCGATACTAATAGAACGTTATGATTGTCATTGTTATCATTAGTACTACTGTACTGCTGCTACTAATACTACTAATACTGCTGCTACTTCTACTACTACTACTACTACTACTTCTACTACTACTACTACTACTACTACTACTACTTCTACTACTACTACTACTACTACTACTACTACTACTACTACTACTACTCTTACTACTACTACTACTACTACTATTATTATTATTATTCCTACTTATACTACTAATCCTTCTACTAATACTACCTCGATTATTAGTATTATTGCCGTTAATACTATGTTATTATTATTACCATCATCATCTTTTATTATAGACATCAATGATCATAATTATTGTCATCATCATTATTGTTGTTATTAATATTAGTATTATGATTATTATTTCATCAATATCTCAGCTTGATCTATGCTTTTTTTTTTTTTTTTTTTTTAAATCTCATTAGCATACCGAGGGCAAGCTACAACCCATAGCCTTAGGTTTATTATTATTATTATTATCATTATCGTTATTATTATTATATTGGCTGGAATGCTCCCAAAGGATTGGAAATCGTGCACACAGTGTGTGTGGGAAAGTATTGAATCCAATGACCGGGGTAATAGTGTATCTGTAAAGCGCTTAGAGACATCATTGATGTATTAAGCGCTATCTAAAAGCGGAATTATTATTATTATCATTACTACTTTTACCATTACTTATATCATTGTCATTATTATTATCTGTTTTATCTGTTTTACTTCTCCTTGTTCGTTTCGTGGTTGTATGTTGTTTTGTAATATTGTTTTGTGTTTTCTAAGTCTTCGTAGGCAAAATTTGAAACAATTATATATTTTTTCTGGGGGATCCAC
Organism: Strongylocentrotus droebachiensis; assembly: GCA_035222895.1. NCBI lineage: Eukaryota > Metazoa > Echinodermata > Echinoidea > Camarodonta > Strongylocentrotidae > Strongylocentrotus > Strongylocentrotus droebachiensis. Next base: position 268,942 of record JAVYIG010001840.1, read on the forward strand.
AAACTACAAGCACTGCTTTTCAGTGGACCCCCCCCCCCCCCCCCATTTCCTCAGAAATTACGAATTTCTTGTAATTATTGTATTATGTGCAAAGTTTATTTGTATAGTTTCCTGAAAAAAATGAATTATGTATGGACAAAAAAAAGTAATATCTTTGTTAACCTTTCTGTTGGAAATGAAATAAATATGAATATGAATATATGAATATAATAATAAAATAATAATAATAGTGGGTTCTTGTATAGCGCTCATGTCAGTCAGATTGAATATATGAATATGAATATTATCTTTATCATCATAACAAACAATGAAATGAGCATCACCTGGGAGATCATCGAATCATCTATCTGGTTAAGGTAGATGTTACTCAGATTGAATGCGGCGTAGGCGTCGTTATTGACCACAGCTACAGCAAGGTTCCTAGGCGGGCCACCGATGGCGAGATAGAACAGGGATACCTCAACGACTGGCAGGAGGAACTGGAAGAGCGTCAGGCTGGATGAGAGAAGAGAAGGATAATAATCGCGATGATCATAACCAAGGAGAGGGGGGGGGGATAAATTATAAGAATGACTTTCGAGAAACATAAAGAATAGAAGATTTGTTTTTATTTCTGCTTCTTCCTCTTCATCTTCTACTCTTCTTATTCATTATCTTCTTCTTTTTCTTCTTCTTCTTCATTTTCTTCTTCTTTTTCTTTTTCTTCTTTTCTTCTTATTCCACTTTCTTCTTGCCCTTCTTCTCCTGCTTCTTCTTCTTCTTTTCCTCCTCTTCTTCTTATTCTTAAACTTCTCATGCTTCTTCTTCTTCTTCTCCTTCTCCTTCTTCTTCTCCATTTCATTAACCTTGCCGATCACCTATTGGAATGGCTGAACATTACATTGAAGCATTGTGTAGTCCAAGCATGATTTTGATAGGATGTACAATAGGATATTGACGATGCTCTTTAGTTTATTAGTCTTTGCGTTCGCGTTATATATGAAGGTATATTTCGTGCTTGAATAGCGCTCATATCTTTTAGGGTCACATTATACCCAATTTGGGTTCAAGTGTACCACAACAAATATGCAGGCTCCCCTTTTATCGAATATTCGGTAAATTTTCCCCAACCTCGTTTTAGAGTGAAACATCATTGCACAGGAATGGAATTTATGGGAATGGAATGAATTACCCTGGGTTTCTAACCAGCTTGAGTAGATCCTTGATAAGTAGGGCCCACATGTTGAGTAGACTTGGAAAGATATCCGTGCATTTCAATGGCGGCATTTCTGGAATAAAAATGTCACAGTAATACGTGTTATCGGATAGAGTAAAACACATTTCTTTCCACTGTGATATTTGGATAATATCAAACTGAGAAAATAACATAAACAAATAATCTTTGGAATAATTTACCATTTAATTTGAGAATTATAACTTCCTTAGAGACCTTTAAATCCAAGCTGAAATCTTATCTTTTTTAACAATACCTGTACTTGGCACTATGACACTCATCCGAACTTTCTCGTCCAAACTTTCTCATTCTTTCTATTTTTCTTGTGCGCCTCGGAATAGCATTGTCTAGATAGACGGCGCTATACAAATGCCTATTATTATTATTATCATTAATCCTTATCTTGCAAGAGATAGAGAGCTTCAAATATCTTTACACAATCAGTAAAAAGGGAAAAGGTGTAATGGCATTATGTATTTCGTTTGCTGAGTGCATTAAGGGCGTTAACTAACAAACTTTAACAGAGAACGCCCTTCTGCCTAACAGGAATCGATTGTATCTATTGTGTTCATGTAATCAATAACATAATTATATATTTTTTTTAATAATAAATGTAATGCTTCCTGGGAGAAATTTAAATTATTTAAACATATTTGTGGCTTACACCCAGTAAATAAGATCGATTGATTGATCTGTATTGAAAAACAAGTCAGAAAAAATCTTGGAACCAGCGGGATTTGAACCTGCATCTACTGCTTGCCGGGCATCGTTCTAGTTCATCGTGACTGTGGCATGGACCAGTGATGGCCTGGTGGTAGAGTCGCTGCCCGTCAAGCAGTAGATGCAGGTTCAAACCCCGCTGGATTTTTTTTCTGACTTGTTTTTTAATACATATCGATCAATCGATCTTATTTACTGGGTGTAAGCCACAAATATGTTTAAATAATTATTGTTGCTACCCAAAACCAATCATCTAGATATATGTTCAATAACAATAGTAATATTGGATATTTCTATAGCGCACATATCCACCATGCATGGTGCTCAAGGCGCTCCAACCTTTACCCCGGCTCTGCTAGGCAGCCGATTTCGGCGCTCACAGCATTCAAGGAATCCCTTCCTACCGGTACCCAATTAACACCTGGGTGGAGAGTGGCGAATGTAGATTAATAACACCGCACATGGGTTTAAATTTTAAAGGGGAAGTACACCCTGATATTAAGTTGGTTTTATTTTTTTAAACAAATTAGATAAACAAATCAGTGAAAGTTTGAGCAATTTCCGATCCGGCAAAAAAGAAAAGAAATAGCTTTGTCCCTCACCTTTGGAAATGTGCGAAGATGACAGTGACGTAATACGCAATCTGAACATGGTTTCTATGGAACATACAATTGGCTTCTATCAAGGTTGCCCTATTCGATGAGTTGATTTATCGAAGTCTTTGAGATAATATTAAAGGTAATACAAAGTTTTGGGAAATTTTGAAAATTGGGTGGATAGTGAATCTTTACAATTTTGATATATTTGGATGCCCCTGTGGATGTATTATAAGCACTAAAAAAATTAGCCCCTAAAACACTTCTGTTTTCGAGAAAAATTGAATATAAAAATTTACCGGTGCTCCCGGTAAATTTTGATAAATTTCAAATAGCGCCTATGGCCGTACAATAGTAGCTGCGACCATGAAAATCTCAGAATATGTAGTTGGGATATATAATTTCCAAACGGGAATAGCTAATCGGTCGATTTTAGTCAAGAAACATTGTTTCATAGCTAAATTAAAATGTTGACCTTGAGAGGGAGCTATACAACATAAAAAGTTTAATATTTATAATTTCATAACTTTAGACTCGATTTCAACCGCGACAATGATCAATGTATATTGTAGGAACGCATATGCTTCCAATATGTTCATTTGAACCGAATTCATGACCCCATACCAAAACTTTGTAATACCTTTAACAAAACATATAATTGGGTTCATCTATAATTACATAATCAGAAAGGTCAGATTCGGATTTCTTTCCTATTTATGATTATAAAGGAATCTGCATCTCGACCCTCTGGCCGACAATGTGTTCTTATCTATAAATATATAAATGTGTATTATAATAAGTAAAAGTTATAGAGCAAAACAAAAATCGTCCTTTTCAAGGAGAAAGGAATGCAGTTGTATAAAGTACGCAAACTTCATGCTAACCGTAGTGATAATCTGGAGTTTCAGTTTTTGTTGTCATGGTGGATATTTGCCTAGCCACGCCCCCATTAGCCTTGTGTTGGGAGATCTCTTCATACACCTCATCATTGGCGCATTGATTCGCATCACCATTGGGCGGGGCTACGGCGGGTACGTCATCGTAAACCTGATTGGTGTATTGAGTCACGTGACTACTTGACTCTGAAATTAGGCGTGTCCTTTCGTTGACTTCTATGATGCTGTTTGCTCGCACGCTGGTTGGAATGTCGTCCTGGAATTCAATCAAACAAAAATGAAAAAAATACTTATTTTCGTGATAGTTATAAAGTTCTTTTTTTCAATGATAAGTAAAATATTGACGATGATAATGACAGTTTTATGGTGATATCTAGAAAGCTAGCATACTTTTCTTTTTTCTTCTTCTTCTTTTCTTCTTCTTCTTTCTTTTTCTTTGTTTTTCTTCTTCTACTCCTCCTCTTTTCCTTCCTTTCCTCGTTCTTCATTCTTCCCCCTCTTCCTCTTCATTTTCGCCAACTCCTCCTTCTTCTTCTTCTTGTTCTTGTGACACAACAGTGCCACTTTTCTTTAAGGTATGGATTTATAATGTATTTCATGAAAATGTATACTTTATTCAGAAATGAATGTTAAAGAACGATACATATTGAACTGGCGGTGATTTAACTTCTAAGGTAACTTCCCTTTCGGTAAACCATAGCATCAAATTTAAAGTTAAGTAGGATACTGGCCCATGAAACATACAACAAAGGGCTTACAATTATAGCTTTATATTTTTGTCATTGCTATCATCATTATTATTATTATCAATAGTATTATTATCATTATCATTATTATTCATATTATTATCATTATCACTATCATTATTATTATTAGTATTATTATGATTACCATGTCATTAATACAGCTATCGCAGCAGTTAAACTTGTGTCAGCGTTTCATATCAAGACATACAATAAAAATAGACCTAGTTATCCCACAAGAAGGTAGGAAATCACCATCGTAAAGTACTTTTAAATATAAATGTAAAGCGCATATTTTCATTTTCACTTCATGTTGTAGGTGATAATCACACCGGGATGTTTTGCAGAGCAATAGAATATATTTGCATAAATTCTGCGCTCAATAAATGTATATCATTATGATAATTATCATTTTATTCCAATATTTTAATCTTACTTCATCATCATCTCCTTCTATATCGGCCATACAGAGCTTCAGGAATACCTCCTCCAAGGTCTAAAACAAAAACAAGAAAAACAACCACTTTTTGTTATTATGAAATATTGAATGATAGAAAGAAATGGGTACAGATATTGAGAGAAAAAAAGGATGCCCAAGTTTTCGCTGATGTTTTAACAAAGTGTGACTATATTTCCAATAACCTTAATTACATTAAGGCTAAAAAATATACTTTGCATTAAAAACATTTGTTATAATAAGAATTTTAATCTACATCTGCACAGTTTAACTTTAGTTGATGCAGTTAATAATGGTTGAGCATCCCATTTGGCTTTTCATATTTAAGTCATTCGTAAAGTCATGCGTAACTTTACGAACAGCTTTATGAAACACCCCTCAGATATGATTACTTACGTATGGTGCCGTCCGTTCACGTCACCATCCGAAAGAAGTGACGCAGTCCCGAACCAGGGTTGGCCGAGTCAGTTTGTAAGTGAAGACAGAGAGCTGACCGTACCACGGACATTACCGCCTGACCAACTCACATCTTTCTTTTTTTTGTTTAAACAATCTCTTTCTCAACTAGTTTAATTAACTTAGATTTAAACTTAGATCCTCTGCTAAATACGTGTTTTATGTATCTCATGAAAACGGCTAACAAACAAAGCACTCACAATTACATTTTAGCATGTTTTGTTTCTGTTTACAAGTAAATGTTTTTATTATGTGGTAGAAATTTAATAGTGCTTATTCAACACAGGAAACTTATATTCAATGCAACCGAGTAATTTTGATTGTTTTGTTTTTTCTTCAGTATATATAGAGCAGTTTTTGACTCATTGGATTGTCTTTCGATAGCCTGGCTGGTACGGAAATATAGGTTTATGGTGGAAAAGTTACCGGAAAATTGTAAGTCCTTATTAGAACTTGGGGGTCTTCCTCAGCCAGAAGTTTCCCGTTCCTCATCAGACCAACCTGTGGTAGGAAACAAAGATTGAAAGGTTACATTTGCATTGTTTTTTTCTTTTTCTGTCATATATTTAAAAAGAATATACAATCAAAAGAAGAATAACAACATTTTCATCCATATACATAATACATTTCTTCTTCTTTCCGACTTAGGTGGCGCTAGCTGCGCTGCTGTGGCCATTACAGGTTTATGCAATCCTGCTGTTGATCTTGTTGCCTCTGACAGCTTTTGCCCTGTTCAAACGTGAATGTCTTTCAACCAAGAAATAGCAGGTCTGCCCAAATATACGTTTAACATAAGCACAAACAAATTACATGGATTTAAATTGAACAACAACAACAACAAATTTAAGAATGTACAACGGAATACAACACTAAAAAACAGACGACATGTAAACCCATTTGCAGCTGCAATTGCATAGTGCAGCTGGATTTCCATGGGACTAGAAAGAAAAGGTAGAAGAAATAGTTGTAAAAAAAGAAATGAAGAAGAAGAAGAAGAAGAAAACCTCATTTTCTCATTCAGTGTCATAACTTTTCTTTTATTCTTGCTTTTTCTCCTCCGATATTGCAATGCGCAGTTGAATATATATCTGTACATAGAAAATACACGATATATACTGACAACTATAATCATTACCATTTATATAAGTTAGAGATAACGCCATTGATGTTATGTTGTTATTATGTTTATTAATCTGTATAATTGTGTACATTGTTTGTAACACCTGTACCAGTGAACAACGAATTTTCATTTTGTATGGACAATTAATCAATGCAATGCAATTCAATTCAATTCAATTCAATTCATATTTTACAAGATTAATCAAGTTTTGTTCATACCACGTCAGCATTCCTCGCTTCCTCGATGTAATGTGTTGTAAGGATGATGGTTGTTTTTCCTGTTTGTGCAAACTGTAGGAGATAGTCCCAGATCCTGCAATCAACAAACATCATTCCCCGAGGTTTTAATCGATATATATGACTTATTATATGAATCTTCGGGAGAAAACAAAGCGCCGGTTATTATTTTTATGATTATTATTATTGTTATTGTTATTATTATTATTATTATTATTAGTAGTAGTAGTAGTAGTAGTAGTAGTAGTAGTAGTATTGTTATCATTATTATTAACCAACGATTTCGAGCCAAGTGCTTATTGATGAGATTTCTAGTGCCCTTTTAGAACCTAAAATTGTTATGAAGGTAATTTTAGACCCCAAAATGTATGAACTTAAATTGAATACGATCATACCAATGTAGCTCAACTTCCCCAAAAATACGGTGAGCGTTAATTAATGAATGAATTAATAATAACAATAAACCGACCGGCTGGTTGTGCGAATCATAACCAACACCAAAAAGCCAACAAAAAGCCAATATTGGCATTTGCTGGAATAAAACGTATAAGGTGCTATCGCGTTTTTCAACGGCTGGTTCAATATTAGAAATGATTATATTTATGGATATTTCAGCCGTCTCTGAACCGATTTCGATCAAACAAAGATTATTTTGTCATTTACATTGTATATTCCTCAAATTTGACACTAAGATTTTCATTATCTCAAAACTAAACTCGACCATCCCTTTAAACCACTCGATTACGACACCTCTACAGGGATCTTAGAAAATAAGAACTATCCTGATAGATTCTTCTTGAAAGTGACTTTGTCTGCTTACTTCTGTCGAAGGAGTGGATCAACGCCAACGGTTGGCTCGTCTAAAATGAGAAGTTCAGGCGACTGAACCAAGGCTACTGCAAAGGACACCCTTCTCTTCTGGCCCCCACTAAAAATAAAATAATCACAACGAAAAATCGCAAAAATCTACTTGACAATATTTTGCAAAGTGAACCGAAAAAAGCACATAATAACATACATTCGTAATGTATGTTGCAATCGTCGCCTGTCTTTAAATAATTTTCTTTGCCACACGAAAATGGGTTTCATGTCTTTGGAGAAAAAAGGAGTATAATTGTCCAACCTTTTTTCATAACGACATTTCAAAAGACAATTTCTGTGATAAATCTAAAACCTCTGTAACAGAAGCATGTGCGGTAATGTAAACAAATCTGTTGTCTGTTAATAACAGACCTGATAACAGATTTGATTTATAATATCATTGTTATAATTTATAGTTGTATAGCTTTAGGAATATTGATGGCCTGCCTTTGTATATATTGTATGACACCTCTATCAACTGCACTTCAGCCTGTCATGCTGGTCTGTTTTCATGCGTCAATAAATCAAAATGAAATAGATTAATGAATCTACAAAGTGGAGACTTCCACATAATATCAACACTAAAATGTGGTATTTAAACCGAAAATTTCGCATGACTTTGATACTTTACCTCAGTCAGAATGGTCCTACTTCTATTTTCTAGAATCTTTACAGATTTATTTCATTTGTATTGTATTACATTGTACCTGAGATGTGCTACCATTCTGTTTCTGAAGGGCAGATTAAGCAGATCCAATTAGAATTTTCTAGAATCTTTACAGTTGTCTTTCATTTGTATTGTATTATATTTTACCTGAGATATGCTATCATTCTGTTTCTGAAGGGCAGATTAAGCAGATCCAATAAGAAATCTACCCTATCATTGGCAGCCTTCCTGCTCATCTTGTGTAGTGTGGCGAAATATATCAGCATTTCTTTGATTGTGAATTCCCCGTACAGGGCAAGATCCTGTGAAATGAAGGTAAAATTTAAGGATAATCAGTTCGGGATAAGCTCAGTCTATTTTCCCAGCTAAATTTAATAATCAAATGCAGGTCTGTAATTGGATTTCGAAACTGGACGTTGGTGATATACATGAAATTTGTGTCGCCCATTGTAAAGCTATTAGTCTAGGACAAGGATATGATGGGGATAATGTGTGTGTTGAGAAATAGGTTTCTGTCAAAATATTCAGCGTGTTCAGAGCATAATTATGCAGGGTTCGTACGTCTTTTAATAAAAGTAGTATATGCAATTAAAA